>PVIR01000522.1:0-22647 GCA_004026965.1 Petromus typicus
AAAAAAAAAAAAAAAAAAAAAAAAAAAAAAAAAAAAAAAAAAAAAAAAAAAAAAAAAAAAAAAAAAAAAAAAAAAAAAAAAAAAAAAAAAAAAAAAAAAAAAAAAAAAAAAAAAAAAAAAAAAAAAGGAACGAAGAGAAAGAAAGACGAAAGAAAGAAAGAAAGAAAGAAAGAAAGAAAGAAAGAAAGAAAGAAAGAAAAAAAAGAAAAAGAAAGAAGCAAAGAAAAAGAGAGAGGTAGGTAGGTAACTGATATTCACTACTCATAAACTGTTTCAGGCATTAAAACTTGTGCAGAATCACAGATGTAAATGCCATTTTTGACTAACAGTCCAATTCTATTGAAGGGTGCTATTAATTACAGACTGCAAGTCCAGTGAAACATGCCTGCAAATTGCAGGTACATTTCACTCTGTATACTGGAAAAATATAAAAATGTATATTATACTCAGAATCCCATTCTGCCTCTCTCTAGGTTTAAGACTGATTTTGAGGTTGTTTCATAGTTCATTTGCATAGTGAGCTTACAAATTTCTTCAATATCATCAACAAAGCTTGTAAAAGTATCAGATAACCAGATTCCCTAGAAATTCTTTTTAATTTTATTAATGCTGGGGATTGAAGCTACAGCCCTGTGCATGGTAAACCCACGATCTGTGGCTAATACCCCCAAACCCCTCCAAGATTTCCAGTCTAACAAGTGTTGGAAACAAACTCCACATTCAAACAGATACTCTGTCTGAGGCACCAGGAAACATTTTGAGAAACACAATTCTGTCTCAGTGGTCCTCGACTTTGATTTATTTCTGCTGCTACTCCAGAGGTCATGTGACAATGTCTGGAGATGAGTTTAGTTGTCACACATGGGGGAAAAGCAAACTGGGTCTAGTAGGTGGCAGGTAGAGATGCTGATACAAATAGCACTGTGGATAGGAGAGCCTCCCTGACCAAACCTGGACCAGAGTCAACAGTGCTAAGGCTGATAATATTCATGTTATAAAGGGACCATCATGGCCAATTATGTGGAAATATGATGGCTTAATCACCATGTCATACAATGTATATGTAGTAAATATAACATTTCTATCTCATGTATCACCTAAATTAACACAATCTTATCACATAGATAAACAAGTGTTTATCATATAAATAAACAAGTACATTCCCATGTACTTTTAACACTTCTTTCCATCTAAGTAATATGAATTTAACTTCTTTGAAAGTTTGGGAAATATACTGAGAGTTTTAGACTCTCTAAAAGCTATATTTTGGGGAATTTCTGCTACAGAACAGAAAATTACCCAGGTTCTTTGTGTTGGAGGTGATTTGCATTTCCCTGCATAGTATTTTGCCAATCTCAAATGCAGTCCATTAAATTGAGCCCACAGACAAATACTGAGGCCATGCCATAAGTGAAATAAATAGAACACAAGTATAAATACCAAATCATTTCTCTAATTGAGAGAGCAAAACTGTAAATAAGGGCCAACAAGTCTAATAGATACTGTAAAACAAAAAGAAAATGTTCAAGGGGTAAGGGAACTAGGGAGGGAGAGCAGGGGAAAAGAAAGAAAGTAAGGGGAAAATTGAAGTTAAGAAAATAAGGTGAAAAAAACCTGAAAACAAATCTTATGTATGTAGGGGAAGGGAAGGTTATAGGAATGGGAAAAACGAATCAACACATACCATGTACAGTACAAATTCTCAGTGATAAAAGTGAACATAAATTCCACCAAAAATGCACCAATAAATTAAATAATTTCTTAAAAATTCAAGTAAACTTGTAAAACTGAGAACTTTTTAAGTATGTCTTTAAAGAAATAATCACATTTGTGAAAAATGTTCAGTCTTAAGTCTGTTCGTGTACGTCAGTGATTTATGACTCATTTGATTTATATACTAATTTGCCCATTTTTTCATTTGTAGTGTAAAAGCAGAGACTGAGAAGAAAAGAGAGATTTTGAGGTACTGGTCTTTCTCTTAAATCCAAGAAGAGAATTTATTATTTAGAAGAGGTATATTTAAAGGAAAACCATCATCTCAATGTTCACACCCCCTCAACCATTACTTCTCTTTAACATCAGTGCTTTTTTCCTGTTAAGTGGACACTTGAAATGCAAAATGTCTTTGGATAACTCAATTAACCTAGCATTTTCTCCTGGAATTAGCCTGACACACATAGACTTTATTCTGATAAATTATCTTTTATAGTTATACTTCCATTCAAGTCTGTGAGGTTTCCATAAATGGGTAACTGAGTCACTTCTGAAGTTTGTTTATATCAATGTTTCATGAAATCATATATTTGACAATTAGTCATTGAGTGCACAGCCCATGTAGGCTTTCCTATTTTATGGAATCCAGCAAGTAAGAATAACAGGGCAACATTTGACATTTGTTGGACTTACTCATGAGCAAAGAAGGCGGTAACAATGTACAAAATTGCATGTTTTAAGATGGAAATTGTGGCAGGATATGGGACACAGAGATGCACAGTGGCTTTTCTACTTAGAGTTGTTCAATGATTATCAAATAAAAACAAATCATTTTCTTTATAAATCTATTTTGTTATGATCCTTGATCATTCAGTTTTTTTCCTCTACAGTGAATTTTTTTCCATGTTTCCAAAACTCTTTAATGTAACTACTTTTGTAAGTTGAGAAGAAATTCCAGAAAATTCATTTAGAAATGTCATAAGAACTTCAGGAGAAGGTGGCCAATTTAGACCAGATGAGATCCTAGTGTGTCTTTCTTGCTTGGTATCTCTTACAGTCCTGGGCTTGAATCCCAGTCCTCACACATGCTATCACTGAATAAATCCTCAGCTTTTAATGAAAATGTATTTGGACCTATTTATGTATCTTGATGAAGCCAGGCTCTGATTTTTCCATTCTGTCTGTATAAGCAAATACTCAGCTGCCTTAGTGTTGTCACTCAAAGCATCATGACACATCGAGAATACACTTTAGATGTTTCTATCATTTAAAAGATGACTTGAAGCTTGTGTTTCATCATGTTATGATTCTTGGGATTACATTTACATAAATTCTGTATTATTCACTTATAGGAAGAATATAATACTTATGCTATTTATCCACATCCTTACCCCCTAATGTTCAGATCACTGAAATGCAGCTTATTAAAATGTGCTATTGTAACTTTCTCTGATGTTTACATAACCATCCTGCTGTTCTGTCTTCTTTGCTATATATACTATTCATAAACTGTTAATTCTCCAAATTGTGTCTTCCGTATGGACCACTCATGTCATCTGCTGGCCCACATATGAGTAGATACGTGTGGGTTTCTAAATACAAAAACATCTACTCAGTATCTGTTCTTGCATTTGTTTGAGCCAAGACAAATGTAATGTGTTGGAAGCAGAATGTGCAAACTTCTGATGACTGTTTAGATCTAAAATGTCTCCCCAAAGTCTCTTGTATTTGGGGGTGACAATGATGAGGGCACTGTGCTCTTCAGGGGGTTCATCCTAGCTGAAAATAAACTATGGAGGTTAAGGCCTGGTCAACTTGACAGATCTCTGGGGGCTTGAGCTGGAAGGGTGTTTTCTTTTGCTCCAACCCTCTCTTCTCTGCCTCCTGGCTAATCAGGTGACGCACATTTCCCTGTCATCTTGTGATTGCTTTGGACCTAGCCCATTGCAGACTGAATTCCACTAAAACCCATGAACCAAATAAATCTCTTTTTAAAAATTATGAGTGTAGGATATTTTGTCCAGAAAGGGGAAAGTTAATAATAATATAACTTACTGCAAATGTAATTCCTTTAAATCATTTTACTAAAGCAGATATATAAATCCTCCAGTTCCCCTAAAGAAGCTACCATCAGCGGACGATAGCGGGAGCCTCACGTCCCGCGAACTGACTCCCCTTCTTGCTCCTTGTAAGGACTGTATTGTACACAAAAGGTCGAATTGTTGTAAGATACAAACTGCGTCAGCTAATGCATTGGTCTTAGGAGGAAGTTTTCAGTGTTTTCCATGACTTCAGTAACGCGCATTTTCCAGTCCTGAGGTCCTACATTCGCATTTTCTGGTCCTCTTCGCGCTGCTCAATTTCATTCCCACGCAGCGTCTCCCAGGCCTCTCACACATGCCGTCTCCATTTTCTGCAAGAATTTTCACCTTCTTGCTTTTCATGACACAGCTGGTTCCTCCTCTTCGGATTAAATGCCATTTTTTTCCAAAGAGATTTTTTCCTGCTACTACCACCCATCCACTTCCAATTTGAGTTGAATTCTCTGGGGAAAAAAAGACATTTTTTTCAGCAGAGTTTATCACGGATATAGATATTTTGTTATATATGTGATTTGCAGATTAATACCTATTCCTCCCATGAGAACATATGACTGCTAAAGAGAGAAAATAAGTCTGCACTATTCACTGCTCTATTGCACACCAAGCAAATTGCCAGGTAGATTATATGGTTCAATAAATATTTTTGATTGAATGAATGCATAATGAGTCTTTACTAAATCTAGTTATCCTCACTGTCATTTTGAGCAACCGCATATCCTATATTAAAATAACGTTGTACTTCAGATACCTTTTAAAAGCAGTTTCACTACATTGCAGGAATTTAAAAATCATTTTAGAACTTCTGGTAGATAATACAATTAATTTCTTCTTTGCCACCATAGACCCTACTTTTAGTCCTAGTGAAACGCAAGCACTGCGTTAAATGGGAAAGATTCAAAAGAGAACATTGCTCTTGCCCTGTTGCTGCTGAAGTGTATGGAAGCCTGTGGTGTTAACTCCATCAATCACAGACTCTCTTTAAAAATAACCACTCAGTAGAGCTATGGGAAAAGAATGAGAATTAAGTTGTGTCATATACTGATACAAATTCTCATTGTTGAGTGCAATCATGATGTGTAAATGTAATGTACCAATAAAGATTTTAATAAAAAAATAACCACTCATCATAAGAAGGACTTTCTTAAAAAGCTATATTTCTAAGAGAAAGAAAAAAAATCTCAGTGCAATATTTCTAACTATTGAAGGGCAAATCTGAGCAATATATTTAAAAAAGTCCTGTAGCCAAGAGAGCAAGAAAAAGGTCGTTAAGTTCTTTTAATTAAAGCAATTCATTCGAGGACAAGAGGACACATGCTATGGATAAAGAGCCCCAGATTTCAACTCAGCTGTCAGCGGATCGGCTGTCAGTAGACTGACTGCCTCCAAGTGAGAAGGGGCAATTCATATTCTAAGCTAAAAGCAAATAACTTTAATTAAGCCTGGCTCATGGGTCCAAGCTTGGGAGACCTTTTTAATAAAAGAGATCACATGAGTGAGAAAAATTTTATTCAAACCTCACCAGATTATTTCTCCCCCCTCTTTTGAATTGCCTCTGACAGTTTTTTCAATATATTCAAGGAAGAGAGTAGATGAAAGAAAAGCAATTCTGACCTGTGGCATGACATTTAGGAAATAAAAATGGGTGATGATGTTATAGACATTTTATTGACATTGTTGAAAACGAGGAAAAGGCCATTTAAAAGTTTGTACTGTCTATAATACTTCTGATGTAAGAGTCAGTTACTACCTTTCTTTCATTGCAATGAATCAACTAAACACCTTAATGTAGAGTATTAAGTGCCACACACTGTTCTAGATTGTGGAGCTGGAACAGAATACAAATGAGGATAAATGTTACCAAGTATGTACTACACTGGAAAACATGGCACATTTTTGAAAAAGAGTATATTTCTCTCTATTACATTACATTTGGATTTCTATTATGATAGCAGAAATAAAGCATAAAATGATATTAATCTTTAGGATTTTATGCATAGCCAACAGAAGGCTGAATCATACTCCACCATCTGCATACATGAAGCTCCTTGTTTACCCAGTGTGAGTAGGAGATATAGAAACCTGACAGGAGCAAGCTAGGTAAGAGTCCCAACAGTAGGCTATATCCTTGGCTCATAAAGAGTTTCATGTTTAGCTCGTTTCTCAGAAATACTAGTTTGCTGGGGCAGATAGATATCAGAGAAATAGCACTCATGCCTTCTAAGGACCTACACCTCAGGGGGAACTTGTGATAGGCAGAAATCTCTTTGTGCTGGAGGTTTTTGCCTTCTACTAAGCTTTATTCTCATTTTCACCAAATATGTATTTCTGAGATCCATTTTGTGCTGGGACACAATCTGCTGTTGCTTTTGGACTTGCATAAGTTCTGTAATCAAAATTGATTTCTCTGAAACATTACTTTGAACAACTACTCTAAGCAATAACAAAATCAACAAGAAAATAATGCTATATGGTTTGGGTCATACAGTGTAAATATTAAGCTGTAATGTTTTTCTGTGTCCATCATTAAGATGGAGAGAGATCCTACAGACCTAAGGAACAGTGTCATATTTTTATTCTGCCTGGTGTCTTTGCATGTACAATAGTTCAAAGACATATGCAAAGGTTCAATAAATTTACCTAAAAATGAATAATAACTGCACACACCCCTTCTTCATGGTAGAGTAGAAAAGTATCAGCATTGAAGAGTGGGAATCTGGAGTCAAATTTTGAATGTGTTATTCTTTTGCATGCAAGAAAGCAGTGTCTTTTACATGCTTGATTTTCTCTTCTCTCAAATATAACACCTATCTCCTGTATTTGTGAAAAGACTAAAATGCTTTGAAAACTTTCTCCCAAACTTTGGCAGTTAGGTAACTTCTAATGATGTTTCAATGTGTTTAATGAGAGTGATTTTAAATATCATAGGCAGGTATGAGTCAAGTGTTAGTAACTAAATCTAGCTCTTAAAATGGAAGACAGTAAGATAACAGGACTGTCAAGTTTGAGCTCATTGCTTTCCATGGTTATTCACTGATTATTTTAAAGAGAAAAGGAAGAGTTTAATTTCTGAGGGGCTCAAGCTTTGTTTTGGTTCATTTTTAAAAAGATAAATCTAGGATTTGAATTATGAACGATAAATATACTGGGGTTCTAGCTCAAGTGGTACTGCACTCACCTACTTTGGAAGCAAAGGAGACAGAGTTTGATCCCCAGTATTGCCAAAAATTAATACAAATAAATATAAAAATAAAAAGATAAATCTCATGTTGCTGAGGTAAGAGAAAATCTGAAGTAAAATATCTGGTTAAATAATACTCTCTGGTACATCTTTTAAATTGAAAAAGCAAAATTGATTAGATCTCTTTCTAATCATCACCCATGTCAAAAATTGATGGAACATAAATTAAAATTTCCATGTGTCATCATTAAAGCCAAA
This sequence comes from Petromus typicus, assembly GCA_004026965.1. Taxonomy (NCBI): domain Eukaryota; kingdom Metazoa; phylum Chordata; class Mammalia; order Rodentia; family Petromuridae; genus Petromus; species Petromus typicus. Next base: position 7,252 of record PVIR01000522.1, read on the forward strand.
AAGTCTTGTTAACAGCTGGCACCACTGTCTTGAAATGTTATCCTGCTGGATAAATGTGTATTTAAGGATATAGAGTGTGTGGCCTTGCAGAGTCGTACTTTTAAATGTTACAGCCATCCTAACATACTTCCAATTAAATAAAAATTAAGCTCACAAAATGTCATAAAAGGGTAACCTAATATTTGACTGCTCATATGCCTATGCAAAAAGACATTCACAACTGTGCATTCAGAAGTGGTCTGATCCCCTCTCCCAGATACAAGAAGCCATGGTTTAAGATAATGCTTGAATAAACTTTAAGTCAGAATTTCTAGGCACTCTGTGCTCTGTAGATAATCTCCTCTGATTTTGAGCCCAGTGATTTTGAGCTGAGAAAAAATATGCCCTGAAATATGTGGGTTTTTTGTTATTTTAGTTCAATAACCAACATAATGGGTCAGCCACATTCTTGCTTAAACTCATGGATTGTCTACTCCAAGTTCTAGTTGAAACTCAGTGGTAAATTCGTTAATCTCTTCCAACAGGATGTATTAAAACAACCTATATGTTCGTTCACCTGAGTGAAATGCAAAGCTATTCAAACCACCATGAGACATTAGATGCTAGTAACTCATTCTTGCTATTATAGTGCAACAGAGTCACCTCTTCTTCTTTAGTATACTGCTTCTGATCTGAAGAATGTCAAGGAAAGTATGCCTGTTCTCATTCTCTTCTCAAATACCCTCGTGCAGACAGGTGTTCAGTTACCCAACAATATTTGTTCCCTGAACACAGCTTAATATTCCCACTTCTTTTACACTTTTATCATAACTCTTATTTGCCAACACTTTGATCATCATAATTTAGAAACTACTTTAAAATTTGCCTTTTCTTATATATCAATTTCCATGTGACATGGTATCATTTCTAGGTATTAAACCATTCTTGCTGGAGGTGATCATAAAGAGGGAAAAGACTGTTCCATGAGGAAAGCTGGGACTTTTAAAATGGAACAACCAAACAAATATCTACATTGTATATCACTGTAGAAATGTGTCACAGCAAATGCATACAAGCCCTCTCCTCTCGAAAGATCCTCACGGTTTTTTTGTTCACTTGGTAAAATTCTGTTGTACTTTGCAACTACAGAATTAGTTGAGAATTCAAATGAAAGCAGAAAGTGTTCGATTAGATATTTGGATAGTAATTGGTAGCACCCATCAGGACAAAGGTTTATTTCATTTTTCCAAATGTTCTTCAATTTTTAAAATGTATCATATATATATAAATTAAATATTATATATGCTGCTTCTTACATATGGACAAAATGCATACATGAAATTGCCATGATAATTGTTCATACCTGTAGGGCACAGTTGCAAAGTTCTATTAGCTATGCTGAAGTTCTCAGTTGTGGTCAACTGTATTTATTCTACAAAAAAAATGTTACAAGCTGCAAATAATCTGAGAATCTGCACTTGTTCCCATGAAGCCCAGAGTGATGACAGAAATATTTGATTCCCATATATTTCCTGTTTGTTCTATTAAAGAATGAGGATATGTTTTCTAAATTTTAAAAAAGACTTAATTTTAAAGTTTTATTGGGAGCAACCACCATTTCTCCAATAGAAAGCCCTTTTTATTAAAATTTATTCACATCTTCCTCCCTCCCTTATAACGATCACAACTGACATCCCTGTTTTGAATCACTAGGATCACTACACATAACAAAACTATTTCCTGCTTTATATCTAGTTGGAAAATCAAGTATAAAACAGGACCCATCTGCTCACTGAAGCAATTGAGCTCTCATTCAGTGATGCTAAAGTTTGAGAACTATTTTTCACCACTGTAGAATCAGAGCAGTCTTCTTAGGATGATCAGATCTTTTAGTACTTCAAGTCACAGATGAATTTTTCACCTCTTCCTAACTTTAGGTACTGTTTTAAAAGATGAAAAGCTCGTGGGAGTCCCAATTAGAATCAATTAGAGTTTGATTGACTTACTCTGGCATTTCAATGCTTAGAACAAGTTATTCCTTTCTAAAGAGAATTCCCTGCCCTGCGTCTTATCAGCTTTAGGATCTTCACTCATTTCATGGAAGACAGGATAGAATAATTAAAATATATTCTCCCAAAACCTGGATGTCTGGCTAGAAATCATATTGAGAAAGGAGGAAGTAGCAGAACAAATAAGAATAAAATAGGCACATTGAATAGTGCAAGGTGAATTTAGGCTGAGTAGTTTATTTTTTTCTTCCTCTTTCTTTCTTTTCTTTTTTTTCCATTTTGTTTGTTTGTTTGTTTGTTTGTTTGTTTTTTAGTGGAGTGAAACAAGTGTAGAGAAAAGTAAAAAGAAAGACATGCCAATAATCACTTATGGAACCAGAGGAGAGAAATTTGGAATTTTAGTGTCAGGAACAGCTGATGTTTGACCCCAAGTATTTAAAAGGCTTTCACTTAGGGAAGAATATAGATCTGATCATTGTTCTTTTCAAAAATGCTTATCTGCAGCATGTCCATTAACACTAGAATCATTGTGACACCAACACCACACAGCTCTTAAATTCAGAGGCAAGAATTGCCAAGCAATGTTTATGTGTTGGGTTACGTAGTTACTGTAACATTTGACTGAGATCATGAATCCAAAATTTCAAGTCTGTTATACAGTGATGGTCTGTCTAATGTAAATCCTTTTGTCTCAGTCATAATGCTCCAAGCTTTCTTCACATCATTTTTCACAGTTTAATCTCACTTTACTATCTCCTACTCCTTCACATAAACTTCCACAAAGGGAAGTTTTGGAGCTGATTATTCATTGGTATGACTTAGCATATAAACAATGCAGAACTATAGAAGATGCTAAAATTGTCCTTGAATTTTTATTTTTTTCTTCCTTTTTTAAACTAGTATGTTTGAAACACATCTATTCACCACTAAACTATAGGGTATAGTAAACTTAAAATCTGTGAAAATCTCCTTATAAAAATTCTACTAAGAATTTTCCACTAAACCCAAGAATGGAGGCATGGCATAGAGACGTGGGTTGCAGCGAAATGGTTAGAATTAGAAATTATTTTTTTAAAGTTCTTCAAGTGCGTAGTATATATTATTTACTTATTTTCCCAAACTTTTAGCTAAACAATATGTGTATATGAGCACATATTTGTGCAAATGCATGCACATGTACTTGTTTTTTTCCCTCCTCATTAAAATCACTACATTTTTATGGAATTTTCCAAGATTCAATTTATTCATCTTACAAATACTTAAAGCTTGGAGTGTGAATGCCTTTGGCTTAATTATTTTAAATCATTCTGTAACTTTTATGTAACATAATAAATGCTGACTTTATTTGCTTCTAGCGGAAAAAGTTAAATTTTGCACTCATTCATAAGTAACCAAAGTACAAAGTAATTAACACTTTTCAACTCTTTCTGATAAGTGCAGCCATAACATAGCAATTAAACCCTCACAATCCACAAAGAAGATTCAGGAAATTATAGTCTTTAAAGGCTGTATTAAAATTTGAAAATCTGTTTTCAGTGTCTTTAGAATATGCTTGTGTATATTCGGTAAGGTGGAGAAAGTTCAGTTTGGTTTATAGTTTTAATTAGCCTACAATCATGGGCTGAGTGAGGGTTTTAAAAAAATAAAATTTTGAGTTCAATGATTTTTTTTAACCAATAAAATTCTTAATTAAATGTGGAACTAAAGAAGTACAAAATAATATAATATATATAATGGTCCTCCCTTAGCATGCACCCCACTTCTATTTTTCAGTGCGTGATCAAGAATAAGGAGGCCTTACAAGGGAGTGTATAATTGACACATCACTGGAAAGCTACAAATATTTCACTTACTCAAAGAGTTGTCCTAAGGTGCTTGTAGTGCTGTAAGCCTAGAATTTGCTGTAACACCAAACCAAAATATTAAATATGATTCAGTGGAGAAATAATAACCTACAAGCAATACAATGATAATAAAATAAATCTTGTTTCTGAATTTAATGATTATAAAACAGTAGGTCAACATGATGAACATTCTTGATTTACCCATTTATAATTAAATGCTTTTTCTATTGATCAAAAGATTAAGATGACACAAAGCTGATTTTCATTCATTTCTTCCTTGTACTTTGTAGTATTCGTTTTGATAGAATAATAAAAAATGACATAATAGTAGGTGTAAATTGCAATATAATAAATTTATGTTTGCATGGTAAAATTAGTACTTGGAACAGGCTGTTTCAGAAAATGAATCAAGCTTTATGAAGTGACTTAAATCACAATATCATACTAAATACATAAAAGTATTTCTTTCTTTTTTCTTTTCAAGCTCAGACAAGGTTGGTTTATTTTCAACCTATGGCAAATATCTGAAGAGTCGCCTCTCATTAATTCATCAAATTCTGATGTCTTCCGTGTGTCAGTCTATTGATTTAATTAACATTCTGTGATTTAATCATTTCCCGGAAGACAAAGCTTTATGAATAATATATTATGGGGGGCATTTATGATTTCAATCGCAACATAGCTATTTTGGCTTCCCCACTTTGGCCTCATGGCCTTGGGCACTGGCTAGATCTCCCTGTGCCTCAGTCTCCTCATCTGTGTGCTATAGATCCTGATAACGCTTAGGGTTGGAAAGAGAAAAGAATAGTTTTAATAAAGGTGAATTACTTACAGTATCAACTGAACTAAGTGGTGGATAAATATTTCATATTCTTAGCTATCATTATGTATGGTGCTCATCAGAGCAAATTAGAATGGAGTTAGTAACAGTACTGATTTAATCATAACCATACAAAATCATGAAGAATAATATAGTAAGGCATTTTAGTTAATCAACTACAAATAGGGAAGCCTCACCTCGGTCTCTATGTCAACAGAAGTAAAACTACAAAGATACCTTCCCCAAATTGGCAATGTATAATTTGAAATTTTGAGTGTGTTCTAAACACTAGGATATCACATCACTGTATTTAAGGCATAAAATGTTCATATATACATATATATATATATATATATATATATATATATATGTGTGTGTGTGTGTGTGTGTGTGTGTGTGTGTGTGTGTGTGTATTTGTATATGTATAGATGGGTGTATATGTGCTTACACATTTAAAGATGGACAAACACAAATGTATTATAATCTTTTCAAGAATTGTGTCTGCCTGACTGGCTTCTACTCTTCTCCTCCCCAAGTAAAGGAGAGAAATTCCCCAGAGGAGGTACCAGGGGGATATAAACACATTTTCTCAAAGATAATGCCTAGCAATCCATATATATGGAATATTGAAAAGGTCAATGTAATACAACATAATCTCTAATTCTTTGAAAGCATGAGGCACTAAAATGCTGGCACCTCATTCCCAGTAGTAATGAGAACATAACACAAATTGAACCTATTATTTGACATTGACAGTAATGAGAATGGGAAATGAAATAAACTTGATGATACTGCCACATTGGTGAACTTTCTTGCCTTTTTGTAATGCATAATTATAATATACAGATACATACTAATTGTTTAAAAATAAAAATGTCATGTAAAAGTGAATCTATAACATCATTTAAATATTAACAAATCTCCATGGTTTAATTGTGCGAAATCACAGTCTTGGAAGATGCCTGTTTTCCTTTAAGAGTGATTCTCAATCCAACCAGGGCAAATGTTTTGAAAGGGTTCAAGTTAGAAAGAGTGAAATTATCTAGAATTTTTAAATCAGAGCTATAAATATACTCATGAGCTGCATTAACACCTGGGAGAAAAAGGAAGTTGAGAACAATCCTAAAAGCTATCATAACATAAATAAGACTAGAACTCTGCTCTGTTCCCCCCCCCTTAGTTGGATTCATGTCAAAAAACAAAAACAAACAAAAAACAAAACAAAACACTGATTTTTCTCCTATGTGATTCTCTTCTTTTTGTTCATTAAGAAAATAAAAATTTCCACTACTTATAATGAGAAAAAGAGTCAACAAAAACTCACAAAGAATGTGCAAATTTGAAAAAAAAATCTATTCTTCCCTCAAGATGTCTTTGGGACTATTAATTCTTAGGTCATATCTGGAGCACATGTGCTGACTGAATAGACATGATGGTGGACGTGGCAATCTGTGGTATATGTGATCAACATCACAACAAAACTGAAGCTGTACTCCAGGAAATTCAGCGTGATGAACCTCACTGACTGAAGCAGGTGAGATGTGACTACACTTTGATGAATCATGAGGAATATTTATTTTCTCTCCAGGTGGATGTTCATTGTACTTTGTGTGCTCTGTGGTTTTTTGTTGTTGTTGTTTGTTTGTTTGTTTGTACTTTTTTTCCCCTCTCTGTTAGCATAGAAAAGGGATTCAAGGATCGAACCATTTCCTAAGCTTGTCAAGCCAAAGATTCTTCTTCTTCTTCACTCATGGAATTGTCAAAATGTTTCCACCTTTCACTTTACAAACATTAGTTTTGGGAGCTTTAATCCAAAAAGATAGCCAAAGCAACTGCACTTCTTTGCTTCAAAGAGTATAAAAATAAATGGAAGAGTAACTCGATGAAGTACACTAATAAAAATTAAACTATAGCACTTATAAATAATGTAAAGTATTGCTACAAAGAATTCATACCCATGTTTACAGCAGAACAAGTTTAAAATAACTAAATCTTGGAAACAGCCTATTTACTCATCAACAGAAGAAAAGCTAAAGAAAATATGATGTTTATGTATATTGGAGTGCTACATTGGCATAAACAATGAACAACTTGAGGCATGTGTAGTAAGATGTATGAAATTTAGAACCATAATAGAAAGTGGAACTTTAGGACCAGAATAGGCAGACCTGCTTAATTCTCACATGATTTCTTTTATATAAGAAGCCCAAAATATAAATAAAGAAAAAATAAAGATAAATAGTAGAAAATAAAGATATCTTTTTCAAATTAGAAGGGGAACAAAAGATGGAGGAAGGTGAAGGGGAGAGGGGAGAAAGGGTGTGGAAAAAGAAGAAACTGAAACTACAAATGTGGAAATACAGCACAGGTTTTGAAAATGGGAAGGGAACCAATGTTTAAAAAAATAGAAAAAGATGGGAGGGTTGCATGATGATAAAAGAATTAATATGTGTTATGTACATGTTATTCTCATCAAATTTATAGCCTAAAATATCATCAATCCACAGCAGTAAAGCCCAGGCCAAATTCAGAGTTTGCCTAATGTGACATACACTCCATGCTGGACTGGTATCTGTTCAATGGTAAAGTAGTTAACAGTGAAATTTGGAAAATACATTCCCATTTGTAGGAAAAATCATAATATTCTTAGATATTCTGAACTATTAAAAATGACTTAAAAGATCCATAAATAATTTTCAGATTCCCATTAGCTTGAAGGTTTTTTCTTGAGACAGGGTCTCACTTTTGTACTTCAGGCTGACCCTGAGCTCAACCTCAACAGGCTGACCTCCTGAGCTCTGAGATTACAGGCATGAGCCACCACACAAGGCACTGTGGTATGTGGTACTGATTGCTGCCAGGCGTGAGTCTCCAGGCCCAGTATTGTATGTGGCCCCTGGGAGATCAAACCAGGGTCCTTGCATTTGCAAGACAGGCGCCAGAATCACTGAGCTAAATCCCTGGCCCAAGTTTGAAGGTTTAAACATGTAATCTGATAGGGTCAAAGAAACAGGAGGCTCCAAACACAATCTCTCTTGCACTGTTGTGTGGAAGAAACATAAAGAACAAATAAAGAGCATTCACGGGTCGTCGGAAGGAGGACTGAATGTCCAGGAAAAAAGCCCAGGTAGAAGGATATAATCCAAACTTGGCAGGTCTGGAAAATCATTATTGCTTGAAAACTATCCGTGAATTGTAACATAATGCAGAAAATCACAAAGCGTGACTGTAGTCTTGCTTGCATTCAGTGTAGATTGAGAAAAAAAATTTCATTTGGATGGAATCAAAATTATAGAAGTAGAGTTCTATGGATGAGTCTCAATAGGAAAAAAAAAAAACTAATCTCAGTCTATAGGACATCAGATCACAAACAATATATTCCAAATAATAAGTTTGAATATTCCCAAATTATTACTTATTAGTAATTATATTCACTTAGCATATTATTGAATTGCCAACTTCCAGGAACTGTGGTGAACGAACATTTGCGACACCTATTATTGATACTTTCGTGGAATCTCCAATGTTCTCCTAAGCCCTCTCATTCCATAGTAAATCCTTGAATATTTAAAATGAACAATCTCTCTTGTACTGGTGTCCTGATAGTATCATAAAATCATAGAAAATAAAAGGTATCAAATAATCTATATACAAACATGTATGTGAATAAACAAACTTTATCCATTTGCTGTGTGGCTCTCTTCTCCAATCACACTGTCTAGCATTTGGGCATAAACCTGTATCCAAATTACATGGGGACAAATCAAGCAGTTTATCTTTTCAATCCTCTCTAGTCCTATGTTTGCTCTACAAATGTAATGAGATCGTCTGATTTTATTTCTTTTGAGGGTTTGTGGCTCCTTGAGGTTTAGGCAACCTTTCCATAAACCTGACTACTTAGTTCTCAAGCCACTTACAGCCTTTACCTGGTCTCCTTCCCAGGTGTGAGCCATTATCCACAGACTTAGGTCATATAGGGTTGATCTTCACAGCTAATATCATAGAGCCACAACTGGATGATAATGCAATACCACTCTTCCTTCCTTCCTTCCTTCCTTCCTGCCTGCCTTCCTTCCTTCCTTTTTCTTTCTTTCTGTCTTTCTGTTTCTCTTCCTCTTTTTCATTTCACAGTACTGGGAATCAAACTCAGGCCCTTGTGCTTCCAAGGTAGGTGCTATACCACTTGAACTAAATTCCCAGCATTCTAATTCCTCATTTATGAACTTCATTCATCAAATGGGAGTCATCTGACATTGACCAGAGTGGAATGCCCAGCTTTATGCTGGGTGAGACTTTGTGCTATATTGGGCCTCACTCACTTCGTCTGTTCCTAACATTCTCCTTGTCCTTCATAAGCCACATTGTACTGGCACTGAGCTATTACATCTCCCAACAAAGCCCCCTATTCTTCTATCCTGGTCTAACTTTAATTATATTTCTGCATTTTCCTCGGATATTACTTCTTCCATAACACCAGGACTTGATCAGAAGTAACTGTCTAGCCCCTATCCTGTCTTCCATGAAGCATTTTTCTAATAATTTATCTCTTCATTCACCTATAATACAGTCTACTATATTCATTTACATTCCCTAGTCTGAGAGCCGTAAATGTCTACCTCTTTAATGGACCCAAAGTTAATACAGTAATACCTCAGTTCATGAATGCTTCTGTTTATAAACAATTAGATTTGCAAATAAAAGCATTTAGCGATTTTTGCTTCTAGTTGCAGATTTTGAGTGATAAATGCAACAATGGCTGTCTTTCTTACACAGACACAAAAGCAGTCATAGTCTCCAAAACTATAAAACGAACCAGGTTCATGAATTAAAACATCACTTTATATGTTTGAAAATATTTAGAGATACCTACAGATGTGGATATTAATATGTAAATGAATAAATTACATATACTTATAGATATGCATTTTATTTGTGTTCTTTAAACTTTTTTTTTAATCTTTATTGGTACATTACATACACGCGTCATGATTGCATTCCATAATGGGGATTTGTACCAGTATAAGACACAACTTAATTCTCATTTTTTCCCATAGGCCTACCCACCCTACCACCCCCCATATACATAAAATTTGTTTCCTTACTTTTTTGTTATAATCTCTTTATTTTTTCCCCTTCACCCTATTTTAATTTGAGCATTTTCTATTTCACAATATATAACATACAATTCCAGAACTCATTTACATCTTTATTTTCTCATACAAGAGAAAAGATGCGATATGTACCTATCTGTGCCCTATTTATTTCACTTATGAGGATATCCTCAAGGTATGTCCATTTAAGTAGAAATGATTCAAACTTATCATTTTTTATGGCAGAGTAATACTCCATTCTGTAGAAGAATCACAGCTTTTTAATCCTGTCTCCAGTTGATGGACACTTGGGTTGTTTCCAAGATGTAGCAATCACAAGCTGGGCTGCTATAAACATGGGTACACATATGTCACTGTGAGTCTTTTAATTCTTTTGTATATATACCTAGCAGGGCGATGGCCGGGTCAAATGGGACCTCCCATCCTAGCTTTTTGAGGAACCTCCAAACTGATCTCCACAGGGGTTGTACAAGCCTACAGTCCCACCAACAGTGAAGAAGGGTTCCTTCTTCTCTGCAGCCTCGCCAACATTTGCTGTTGGCTGATTGTGAAATGGCAGCCATTCTATGTGGAGTGGGATGAAATCTCAATGTTGTTTTCATCTGCATCTCTCAAATGACTAATGATGTTGCACATTTCTTTATATGCTTCTTAGCTGCTCTTACTTCTTCCTCTGAAAAATATCTGTTCATTTCAGATGCCTATTTTTGAATTGGGTCATTAAATTTGGGTGGGCTGATTTTTTTGAGCTCTTTATATATTCTAGATAGTAGCCCTTTATCTGAGGAACAACTGGTAAAGATTTTTCCCCACATTGTTGGTTGCCTTTTTGTCGTCAGAAAGTGCTTGACAATTTTTAAATGAAACCTATTTTGTGAGAAATGAAACCTATTTTGTGAGAAAATTTTAAAAAGTACATATTCTGCATTTTTTATTCGTACAGTGAGGAAAGAAGAATAAATATGGTGTCACTTATTTATTTCACTTTTAAAAGTCTGACAGATTATTTATGTAGGAAAAGCTGGAATGATAAAAGTTTACTATAGAAACTTAGAAGCATCTTCATGATTTAGCTTTAAATTTTCACATGTTTCAATAGTTAGAAATTAATGTGGCTGCACCAAAACAAATTTTAACTTTCTACTTTCTTCAGAGGATGATCTACAGTATTTTTGTTTTGCCAAATCTATGGTTTTCAGAAAGAACCAGACCTTAATTTGAAAGCTTAGCATTCATTAAAATATTTTTTAATGTGTAGTTACTGAGGATCATATAGTTGTGGGGGTTTTTTTATGTCCTTTTTTCCCAAGTGCTAAATTAATGTAATAACCAATCATTATAAGGAAGCTATTCTATGTTCTTTCTCAAATGAAATACTTAATCTAAATGGAGTTATCTTGTTCTGATCATCAGCTATTAAACATGCTTTCCTGTTCACATTGGCCTTGCTTTGTATTCTGAAACACAATAGCAATTACAATAATAATAGCTTCCTTTTGAGTATGATTTTAGGGGAAGTTACCAGACAATATTGGTCTGTAGAAATCTCTAAAAATTACTATCTACTTATAATAACTCAAGGAAATGTTCATGTTAATACTTTTTCAGAGAGCTCAGAAAAGAAAAAAAAAAGATAAGCAACTTCAGACCTCTATAAAAATTAAAATATTATGGCATGTAAGTGCGGCGGTGAAATGACTGGTTGTCACACCGTGGGAACATGCAGCTGAAATGAGTCAGCACGTTTCTGGGTGTGGAAGACCCAGTTTAGGGAAGATTGTTGTCAGAACTCGATAAAAAGGAGAACAAGAGAGAAAGATGTCAGCTGATCTTCCTCGGTGGTGCTTCATTGTTGACTGCTTTTCTTTAGAGGAGTTGCAGTACTTTTTATTCAAAAGAGCTTTGGCTATTTTCGTTCTTCAGGAATCTTCAGTCCTCCTACATGTTGGAAGTTATTTCCTCTCTTCTAGGGCAGCTCCCCTAAGCCTTCCAGCTCAAAGCTTTCTACTTCCGGTACAGCCTGTAGCCTGTTTTCTCGCATATCCTGTGGGCTCCAGTCTCCCATCACGGCCCTTTGCCCTCCTGACACAGAGTTACATGGCACATTGCCCCAGGCTCCCGGTCCTCAACTGGATCCTTCAGGATTCAACACACAGACATTTTTAACTCTAAATATGACTCCAGTAAGTGTTGACTAATACCATAAGCCTGATGGTGTATGAAACAAATATGGAAAATATTGTCAGAAAACTGTGTAATAATATACTAAAAAGATACTACTAGCACCCTAACATTCAGAATTTTTTTAAATCAATAGATCTTCATTTTTATAAGTTCAAAAGCATGGAAAAGTTTTTAAAGTAGAACCATTTATTTGTCTCCATTCTAGTATGTCATTAGTTTAGAGAAAAAATATTTCTTGGTTTTATTTTATTTTAAAATGAGTTAGTATGAAAAAGGACCAACATATTTTAAGTTCTATTGCAATTTACTTCTCCAGAGTAATTTATATGGGGTTTTCTTATTTAATTTTATATGTTAGCATGCAGAATTTATAGATTAAAAAAATAAGAAAACAAAATGTCATAATTTGTAAAAGCCAATCAGCCAGTAATTACTGGAGATGTAAAAATACATCTGAGTTGTTAATTTTATCATTCTTCTTTCCTGCAATTCTGCCTTGCATCCTGAGATTTGAAAAGAGTTAGAAGGATATATTATTCTACTAATGTCATATCCCAGTGTGACATTAACATATTGCTCCCCATTGAGCCACTGTTGAGAACTCAAAACATACTTTATAGTTCTCATTAATCATCAGAACTTAGTAAATCATCCAAAGTTCCATATAGATATACCTATAATATATATGTATGTCCTCAATAGGAAGAAATTATAAACAAATATAGGGAATCTCTGTGCGTCAAGAATTTTGATATTGCCTAATTGAGTCACTTCTCATAATACTGTTGTGAATGTTTTACTGTCTTTTGTCATATGTCAAAATGAAAAAACTTAAAAGGAATCACATGTGAAATATGCAAGGACTGATCAACAAATATCATGTACTTAAGTAAAATACTGTAACAAAGAAAGACATGTGGCCATTGCCCCTTCATAAAATACCACCCCATGTTTCAAACACACTTATCCCCTCTCTCAACTTCATTTTGGAAGTCCTATTTTGGGTCTTTATAAGGTGTGATAAAAAATATGGATGCTGCCACTATGTTCCAGCCACCTAAAAGTTAAGATTGTAATAAAAATACAATATGTCTTTACTCATGGTATTCACCTGCTCTGATTCTATGTGATCTTTCTGAAAGTGAAAATAATCATGAAATGTAAACTTTCTGAATTCAGGACATCCAGGTGGCCACAAAACAAAGCAAAGCAAAATAAAACAACAGCAAATACCTTACACAAAAGGACTTCGAGAACTGCTTCAGAAGAAAAAATAATTAAAAAATTGTTTCAGAAAGTGGCCAGAAATACATGACATATTCAAAGTAGGAAAAATAGTTTGGTGGGATTAATATCAATGTGTCTTATATTTTTTAATATTTAAAATTTATACTTAAATATTCTGTGATTATACCTCAATTAAACTGGCATTCAATAACAGAACTGGAGATTCTAAAGTGTATTTGGGTCCTCCTGAAAATTAAGACATACGAGGGAGGTAGGTAGATATACAGATGTATAGATACTGAGCAACCAGGAAAAAAGGATGGTGTCATTCAGTCCAAGTTCAGCTCCTGAAGCTTGAGGGGAAGCGTCCGTGTCTTATTCTGAGCAACAGTATGGAAGAACAGGAGAAGACATTAGACCAAAGAGTGACCATCAGTTTCTTGTACTCAGCTTCTTTGTTCCCTTCAGTGCTCAGTAGATGCCACACTGTAAGGGTGATCATCCTCTCTCTGTTCTTTATGAATCATGCCCACAGACACACCTAGAGATATTGATTTATAGCTCTTCAGGTCTTTAACTACTCAAGTTAACACATAAAATTAATCATCATACTCTATCTCACAGAAATTACTAATACTGGGGGCTGACATGGACTGAAATTTCATGTGTTGAATGGGAAAAGAAGTCTATCCTTTATCAACTCAGTACCCACAAACATCTTTTAAATTCATAGCTAATCTCCAAATAAAGACAATAACAGGGCCATAATCTCCCAAAAACATACAATTAAACCATGCACAACTAAAAATACATGAAACACTTCTTCAGAAGAGGAAATTTAGTCCCTGAATGATGGTTACATTAATGATATCCTAAAACTTAACACTGTGATATAATACTGCAATATTTAAATACTGATATACAATCAATACATCTTATTTTACATAAGACTATACGAGGAACAAGAACAAAAACAGTTACTTAATATTTGTAAATATACAAAGAAATGTGTCCTTAACAAAATAAGAGGAATTTGTTTGAAAAGTACCTTGCTCATTTCTGCAACTGGTCATAAACATTATTTACCCTTATTTTTTGTACTTCCCATTTTTTGTTTCTTTCCTCTTCAGTAAGAACCTCAGTGGATTGTAGTCACATGGGAGGGTGACCCAAGCCATACTTCTCAGCCTGAGCCATGATCATCTTTCCTGGAATATGCTGCTGTAATTTTCCACTGACTTTAAACACAGCATGGTGATACTAAGACATGCCCAAAGGAGTGGCCTGTGTTCCGAGCCTACTTTTTCTCATGCACATTGGGAAGTAGTGGTCCGATTTCCCTTTGATACTTTGGGTCACTTTTCCTAACTAATAACATAATGCTCTTCTTGTCCTATTGATTCAGACATGAGAAGCTTGGTGTGGCTTGGTGGAAGTTTTGGCTTCAGGTTCAATAAAATCATTGCTGTTGAGATTCTCTTAAAAGTAAGAACAAACAAAGCACAAAAGCACGAAGGTAGGGTTGTGGGCCGCATGGTATGAAGCCTTTTGCATCAGCACAGCGGAGAGCTCCCAAACAGCGGTGAAGTCCATGAGCCTTGGCACATCACAACCGTTGCTGTTCAGTGAGTTGCCTGAGCAGAAGCACAGCTCTGCTATGCAGAACACCATGATGGTAGATAAGATGTTCCGCAAGATGAGTGGAAGTTATGTCAGTAACATTGTATTTCAAGAAAGTAAATCTATGTTCAGAGAAACTCTGTTTCACTAAAGCCAAAATGCTTTATTTTGCATGGTGAGATGAATCCAACATAATCAACACACCACCAGATCATTCCTTATCACTCCTAGAATTGGTGCAATAGCTGTGACTCCAGATTGGTCTATGGGCAGATTGGGTTCTGTGCAGAGATCACAGATAAAATTGGTCTTTGTTGTGTAAAAGTCTCTGTTCTAAATTTATATATAACCTTCATCTCTGTCGCTGTAATTGTTCTATTTGTTTATTTTGAGACAAAATCTTTCTATGTGATTTGGGCTCACCTGAAACTCACTGTGTAGCTCAGGCTAGCCTCAAACTGGGGATGATCCTCTTGCTTCAGCCTCCAGAGTGCTGGGATTACAGTTGTGCACCACCATACCAGGCCATGGTAGTTTTGTTAATAAAGACTATTATTATCGAGGTAACTGGGTAAATAGACTAGTGCTTATAGAAATATTTA
>PVIR01000522.1:30394-107413 GCA_004026965.1 Petromus typicus
ACAATCCTCCTGCCTCTGCCTCCCGACTGCTGGGATTACAGGCGTGAGCCACCACGCCCGGCACTGTGGTATGTGGTACTGGTTGCTGCTGGGTGTGGGTCTCCACACCCAGTATTGTTATGTGGTTACCGGGGAATCGAACCCGGGTCCTTGCGCTTGCGAGACAGGCGCCGGAACCACTGAGCTAACTCCCCGGCCCTCTCTTAATTCTTTTTCAAATCTTCTTCTCTTCTCCTTCTTCACACCTGCCCCATCTCTTGGTCCCCTTTCCCTTTGAGAAAGATCTCTCTCCTGCTTCCCATTATCTATCTTTTAGTTTACTCTTTATAATATAGATTTCTCACATAAGAGAAAGTAGGTAATATTAGAGCTTGCATGTCTGTTTTATTTTATTTAAAACTATTGTAGCAAAGTGCATCAGGTTTCTACAAACGACTTTAATTTGCCTTTTTTATGATGAATGAATTCACTATTTGGACTTTAAACTCCTCCAACATCTCTCCCCAGTACAATTTATTCATTTTTTTGTTAGTTTTGAGAACTCGGCAAAGAGATAGAGTAGTGCTGGAAGTGTTGTTGATCTCAAGCACTGTGTGATAGGATGAGTGAAATAAAATAGAGAAAAGATTACTTAACCAACAGTGTGATTGAGGAGTGAATAACTTTCAAGGAAGATATAGGACAAAGGAAGAGGGGATGCCTGAGTATAACTCTTTGGGGAGACTTTGCTGGTGAAAACTAGCTTACATGAGGAAAACAAGTAGTCAGAAAAGAGACACACAGCATAAAAATGGAGACATGGTTAGAGAATAGGAAGACAAAAGCCAAAGTCAGGTTGGGCCTGGAGACAATGATGCTAGAACATTCATAATGTGTGAGAGTGATACCAGGTGAAAAGAGGAAAACTAAGGTTATTGTTACCAGTTCTGTTTTAATTTGCTTAAACATTTCAAGTAAGATACTTGAGCCATTTTGAAATTGGGTGGTCTTGTATTTCTTTTACTAAAGTAATACTGGTTAGATCAATTTAGGAGTCAGGGACTGAAGAGTTAAGACAACTGGTTTCGACACTGGCTGAGGTCTTTTGCATATATGTAGCCTCATTTTCTCAACTAAAAAATGGGGAAATTAAAAACATCCCTCTGCATTGTCCTGAGGATTAAATGATTTAATATGTGCAAACTGCTTTTAAAAGTGTTGAACACATAATAATTGCTAGATAAATGTTTGCTATCATTTTGTCAGTTGTTGGTAAGGCTTGTTAAAATATTTTGCAAAGATGAATGCATTTTTTCCTATAAAATTAATTACTTTTAGTGCACACTGCATTTGGGAGAAGAAAAAAAGCATTCTTTTCAAATTGAAATTCTTTTGTAATATATGTTCCAGGTTTCACAAAGGTGTAAATGCCCTGCAACACCTTCTGCCATTAGTTGTACATAATTTGATCACATAAAAACTAACATTATTTGGTTTATCAACACAAATATTCAGTAGCTAGTTATAAAGCTAGAGGGAAAAGAAACTAACAACATCCTAAGTGCAAAAGGACCTAACTAGACCAAGTAAAACAAAGGGTTTGATGATTTATATTTAAAACAATATTTCGTCTTTCTTTTTTTAATAACGGAGATCATCTCTTTCACTCATTGCAATTCAAATTAGACTTCTATGACCACTGCATATTCAGTTCCTTCTGCATTTTTTTAGTGCCAAGTGTTTTCAATCTCTGCAGATGTAGAGATGATAAATTCATGGTTATTTTTCTCCAAGGTTCATACTTCTGTCTGTAAGAAAAACATGCACAATTAATGGTGTTACAATGTGATGCATTCATTGTGAAGATATGACTTACAGAACTTTCTTCCGCTTGAGGACACAGAGGTAAAGACAATAAAATTCACAGAGGGAAAGTCACATAAATTTGGACTTGAAAGATGGGTAAGGTGAAATAATGCAGTGACAGGAGAACATTCCAGGTGACACACACAACAGGCAGTGAGGCCTGTAACCGGAAGGCTTGGGAGAAAGGCTGACCCAGAGGACAAGTTAGATGGTTAAATACTTGTTTGCTCTGCCAGAAATGTTGCACTGCACTCTCATATAGGAATCACTGCACCATCACGAAATCATCTAGAAAGAATCAGACTGGACATGCCTTTTCAAAATGCAAACTCTAGGCACCAGGTCTTTTTATGGACAATAGTATATTTTCTCCCTGAAAGCAGTGATACTAAGTAAATCAGAGTGGATAGGCCTTCGTGGATATCTTAGATGTTTTACATGTTTTCATATCCTCTGGACTTTATTACAAAACTATTGAATAAACATCAACCTCATCACCCAGATAATGAATTCTGTGCAGTGCCCATTGTCCAACATGCACTCTCTACAATCAGAAAATAAAAATACATGGAAAGTCAGAACAACCCATTTGATAAATGCTGAAAGGGGATCACATCTGATAACATAAGTCACAAGAACTTGCAACTATTCTAACACAATGGAAAGCAGCAACAGCCAGGGTGTTAAACCTACTCTCTTGGTCTTCCTACCTAGGATGACTGATCAACACTGTGCATGTATAGACCTTAACCTCAACAGGCAGATTACGATATGGAGCTGAGTTTATCTTCCACAAGTTTACCTATGTGACTGTCACTTCAGATTCTCTGGGATAACTAGTGTAAAGCCACAGAGCACGTTCCGAAAGGTCACAGTGGTGGAGTCCCCTGTGACTGAAATAAAATAACCTGCAAAAGGAAGAATCATT
This sequence comes from Petromus typicus, assembly GCA_004026965.1. Taxonomy (NCBI): domain Eukaryota; kingdom Metazoa; phylum Chordata; class Mammalia; order Rodentia; family Petromuridae; genus Petromus; species Petromus typicus. The sequence goes on from PVIR01000522.1 coordinate 33,168, forward strand.
TCCCCGATTCAGTCTTTAAACACTGTCAGCTACTCTGGATCCCACGTTGGAAGTATGACTCCACACTGAGCTGAACTTGGGGTCACCAGTTTTCATTCTTCTCCTGAATCACACCCCAAAGGGACCACTGTGATTAAAAATTAAGCCACAGACTTCAAGCTGAAGCACAGAGCAGTTCATTTTTGAGCTGATACACTTAACCGATTCAGGCTCCCGCCATACTGTTCCATTGCAGGCATTAAGCTAAGCATGCTGGGTAGAGGAGAATGCACTGTGGTCTTTCTGCAAAAGCTCTTTCTGAGGGTGTATTAGTGGATCCAGGAGGGAGAGCTACATGCAGCCTGCTGTGCTTTTCACAGAAGGAGATTTTGATGCTGCTTCTACTTAAAGCACACATGCTCCCTCAGGACTTTCCAAGATGAGTGGTTTTGTATTGTTAAAGGACAAAATATGCTGTTATGTTTCTGTGCAGACTTCACCATTTTGATGGGCCAGGAGGGTCAAATTATATTATCAGGAATATCTTTGTTACACTACTGGGGAGTGAATCAAGGGCTGAACTCCTCTTCTTTCTAAATAATTATACACCTCTATGTGTATCTTGCACTGCCTTTGCTGAGAAAATGGTTCTTTTTTTTTTTTACTTAGCCACACAATGAACTTGGGGAAATTGTGCAAAATAAAAGAGGTACCTATTTTGAGCTGCTTTTTAACTAAGAATATTTTATACTACTTCACCTACATAGTCTTTAACACACTGACATTATGTAAATTAAATATGTTAATCCTCAACTCTGCAATCTTCTCCCATTTAAACTTTTTTCCCTTTGTTATCAAAGAAGAGAAACAAAAAGAAAAAGAAAAGAAAAGATGTAAAAAGAGACTCCTGCCAAAAATAATAGCTATGTTCGATGTCTCCCCTGGTTTCTTATTGTTTAAAATGTGCTTTTACTGCCAAGGTCCCATTTAAGTGCATTACCTCCACATGCTAATAGACTAATTAAAATATGAATAAATAAAAAAAACATTTCCTATAAACTTTTTTTCACCTTTCCTTGTGAATTTAAGAGTTTCTCTGAATTTGTGGTAATCAAGAAGATATATTTTATTCCGTGTTTTGCTAGGAAACCTCCTGTCCCTGTCGTCAGCACAGACGAAGGACCTGACAGTGGCTCATGGGATTCACAGGAAATGTTACTTAGAGACAAGAAGGGTACGTCTGAGTTTGGATTCTGGGTTTTTTATGTTAGTGTCATGGCAATGCATTCAGCCACAGTTTCCTTTTACTTGACTTTACACCATTCCCAAAGGGAGTCACAAAAAAAAGATGGTGCTTTGAACAGAAATTTCCTTAAGTTTCTCTGTCCTCAGCATTCAACAGTTATGTCTAAGCCAACCTTCCATGCTAATCAGCACAAGCCAAAGCACAGTAGGGCTTGAGAAATTGTTCAATATATAAACACGGTCTAGGGTTTTTGTATCTGAAATATAGATAGGAAGACATAGACCAAATTAGTACACACCTGATGTCTAAATTAGAAAAGTGAAAGGGTATCCGGAAGGCAAACAGTTGCCACCCTGTGACACCATGAGTTGGATCTACAAAGACATCCTCCTTGTCTAAAAGTGGGCACCTAAAATGCTTAATTATACTAGTGACTACCCAAAAGTGGACTAGGGCTTTATGGAGAGATAATCATAAAATGCCATTACAAACCTGGGTGTGGTTGCTCACTCCTATAATTCCAACATTGGGTAAGTTGAGAAAGCAGGATCTCCAGGAGTTCTAGGCCAACCTGAGCTAAATAGTAAGTTCAACACCAGCCTGAACTGTACAGGGAGACCTTGTCTCTAAAACAAAACAAAATGAGGGGTGGGGATTTTTTAAAAAAATCACAGCACAAAAAGAATGTCATTATAAGCTGAACAGGTTATGCAAATATAATTAGATAAAGTTCAAATTTGATAAAACATATGGGGAAAAGAGACTGCATTTGTCACTCATCCACATTGCTATTTACTAGCTTTTCATGTGGAGCTTGTCTTGGACTGTTTTGTTTAATCCACATGACTGGTGGTAAGGTATAAATAATATTAGCATCATCTTATAAAGAGAACACATGTTTAGAACTCAGTTTGTGAACATAATTTTGGGTATGAGTCACGATGATTTTTATGTGTAAAGGAAATCAGAATATGATAGGCTAGCAAGGCATCGAAGAGATACCTGGGGCCCACAGCGGAGCAGAGAGGCAGTGAGATCAAAGCAGAGCAGGCTGAGCTGACTGCTGCAAGATAGAACTTTTTTTTAAAATTTAAATCTTTATTGGTACATTATGAGTACACATCATCATCACATTCAACGTTGAGAATTTATACCAGAATATGACATAACTTGATTCTCATTTTCGCCCCTTCCCTCCACCCTGCTAGCTACATACCCTATATACACAAGCTTTGTTTCTTTTTTTCTTTATTGCCATCACATTCTTTTTGCCCTAGTTATTTACCCCTACACTCTCCTTCCCCTTAAATATTTTCTGTTTTGCAATACCAACTATCTATACTAAAATCCATTTAAAACTTCATTTTCTCATACCAGAGGAAAGATAAAACACACCTGAGACCTATTTATTTCACTTTTGAGGGTGTCCTCAAGGTGCATCCAATTGAGCATGAATGACTCAATCTTATCATTTTTTAAAAATTATCTTTATTGGTATATTATGAATGCAGAACATAGTTGCATTCAACATTAAGAGTTTGTACCAGAATATGACATGACTTGATTTTCATTTTTTCCCTCTGCCCTGCACCCCCACCCCCTAAATACACAATCTTTGTTTTCTTTTTTCTTTATTATTACCACATTTGTTTTCCTCTTGTTATTTATCCTTACACGCTTTCCTTTTAAATATTTTCTACTTCACAATATCAACTATACATACCACAACTCATTTACAGCTTCATTTTCTCATACTAGAGAAAAGATATGATATTTAGATGTCTGTGACCTGTTTATTTTGCTCATGAGGATGTCCTCAAGGTACATCCATTTGAGTATGATGACTCAATCTTATCATTTTTAATGGCAGAGAATAGTACAATAATCCTCATTCTATAAAAGAACCACATTTTCTTTATCCAGTATCTAAGTGATGGACATTTTGGTTGTTTCCTAGATTTAGCTATCACAAACTGAGCTGCTATAAACATGGGTATACATATGTCACTGTGAAATGACTCTTAATTCCTTTTGTGTATATACCTAGCATAGCAATAGCCGGGTTAAATGGAATTTCCAATCCTAGCTTTCTGAGGACTCTCCAGCCTGATTTCCAAGAGATTGTATGAGACACACTAGAACTTTCGATGGCAGGAAAAGTGGACCCAAAAGATTCAAGTCACCACCCCACGGAGTTCACATAGCATCTGATGAACAGTTTCCAGGTCTTGCCTGGGCCTGTCCTTTCTTCTGACTTCCAAAGACATTTGACAACTCTTAGAAATGAAAGGATGACATTTTATTTTTAAATAACATCAAACCTTTTCCCCACATAGCATCATTTAGAAGTTGAATTTTGTGGCTCTTTGTTTCCATTGAATCTGTCAATTACAGACCATAATTCCTCTTTTAGTAATGTTCTTCATATTTGATGATATGTTTGGAGTATATTTCTCATCTAACATGTGGATTTGTGCACAACTATAAGTTTAAAGCAATGCCCTTTCTCATCTTAACTGTAGCTTTTACAAATTACACGAAGACCAAAAAAAAAAAAAAAAAGGGGGTCTTTTCTTTTACAAGAACCCCTGCAATAGTGTGGAAGAATGCCTACAAAGGCAAGGAATCAATGTATGTCGACTCTTGAGTTGAGCAATCCTATTCAGAAGTCTCCGGATTAATATCAGTGTTAGTGTAAATATCAATACTTCTTACCTGTGGTTGTTCAGGAAATGCCAATTTGATTTGCTTTATTGAAGATAACTGAGAGGATCATAGAGAAGAGGTTCCAAGATCAGTGTCTGATTCTTGATTTCTTCCTCTCTGGCATGATGGTTTGGTTTAGGGGGTCAAATAATAACCATGGACTGAACAGTCTTAAAACATGAGCCACATTAAGCCTTTCTGTAAGATGTAAGAGTTGGGTATATGTCCAGCAATAGGAAAATTGGCTAAAACAAACACCAAGCTCCAAATGGGATAAAATTCTTAAGCGAGCTAGATATGCAATGTCCTCTGATCCATCCACAGACTATTTGAGTGATTGCTTAATCCAGGCTCTGTGCCATGGAGTGAGATTGTACTTTTATGTTCACTCTCCAAAGTAGGTTCTGGTTTGTTAAATGAGAAAATGACCAGAAGAAAAAATGTTTCCTTATATCACAAGACACTGAGACTCTTTGCTTGGGAAAACAAAACAGGTGCAGAGGCAGAATAACAAAAGCAATTCATTTATATGCAGAATGGACTTTAAAACTAGAAACTTGGGGAAAGAATCAAACTTCTAACAGAGCAGAGGAAGAGCACCAGGAAGAGTGAATATCATGCATGGAGCTCTGAGGTTGGGATGAAACCCTTCCAATCGGAAAGAAAACCCTTCTGTGGAAGCATTTGAGTTATTGATTGCTAGTCTATGGCTCTGTGCTCTCCTTGCTCCTCTTCTCCTGAGCACTCTCGTTTACTCTCATCTGCTCACTGTGGACATAGCTATTGTCCCCACCTTTAGCTTCTCCCTTGAGTTCCAACTTCACGTGCGCTGAGCTTCCACTAAGCTTCTCAACACCATATCTCACAGATACCTCACACTGAGCATGTCCGATATGAATTACTTCATCTTCAGTCTTTAATTACCTCTTATATGCTCTAACTTCTTTGTGCTTTACAATCACATCTACATAGAAATCCAAATTTATCTTCAGGTAATTTCCTATATGTTTCCCAATGACTTCTTTATTGTCTTTTCCCTCTTCCTATTCCTTCTCAAATTCACTGTTTACTCACTATTTCAAATTTCCATTGTCTCCTTTTTGGGCTGACACCGTAAGTTTTTGTATGGCTTTACTCTTTGTACTTTAGGAATGATTTTCACAAGTTCCAAAGCTGGTCATGTCACATTTTCATTATTATTTTATTGATTCTTCCTTACTCCATGGAAAAGTACAAGCTTCACTGACACAGAAAAAGCCCTGTGTATCCAGATGCAGAATATATTTTTTTAGTTTTTCTCTAATAATGCTGTATTTTGTAATTTATCATTCTATACTTTTGTATCTTTTATTATTTCCTCATTTAAATAAATAAAAGTGTTCTATTTTGCCTCTGCTTTTGTGCACAATATCCCATTGACCTAAAATACTACCTGGTATGGAAGTCAGAGATTTTGTCATACTTGGTTCTCTTCATGCATGCTGACTTCAGCAGCTGGAACCTGTGCCTATGATAGTGGTTAGCAGAGTGGACTCATTTTGTGGCCCTGACTCTTTTCGATTTAGATACTTCTGCTTCATTCTTGCATTTTTGCATCTTCAGAGCACTCAAAACAAAGCAGAAAATACAATAAGAACAGTTCTTGAAGGAATGAATGCAGAAATCATGAATGAATGTAAATGTCATTAATGAAACACTTTCTTTTTTTTGGTTCTGAAGACTTTGAAATAGATGGCATGTGGGAATCCACAAAACAGAAATCACAACCTTGTGGAAATGTCAAGTCATCTTTAGAGAGAATATGTGGAATTAAAAAGAATGTATGTGAAGTCAATAAGCAAAAAGCCTTTCTGCTTAAAATGCTGCTTCTTTCCAGAGTGATGAGAATCCACAGTGGCTTTCAGTGCCTAGCTGAAAAGCAGGCCTTGAGGTCCCCACCTTTAGTCAGTCAAAAACCTCATTGATTATTAAAAAACTGTCATAGGAACAGATCACAAAAAGAGAGTTCTGAAAGGATATAGAAGGGGAGAAAGTTTTAGTCTTCTAGTGCCTTAGTCTTAACCTTTAGTCAATGTTATCTCAGGGTGTTTATTGAAGTTTTGTCATTCTGGCTTTTTCTAAATGGAAAGAATATTCTAATTTTTCTCTGTTGGAAACATGCTAATTTCTGAGATAACACGAAAATGCTAAAATGAAGACAAAGAATAAAATTTGCATATTGGACCTCACTAGGGAGTGATTTTTTAAGCCAGGAGTAATTTTATCTCCCATGGAATAATGAGAAAAGCAAGAGACAATGCTGATTATCACAGGGGACATGGGACTCACATCCTGACCCTGATGTAGAGTTCAAGGCTACCGCTAATCATCCTATACTGCAGAAGGCAGGTGCCACTTCACAAAGAATAATCCAGCCTGAACTGTCAATATTGGTGAAGTGAGGAAACCGTGTACTATAATCAGTGGCATTAATAGGCCTGTGACTTTAAAACAGTCATTAATAATCTGAGGGTCTCATTTAGTCACGTGAATGTGAGAGGATGGATGAGGTTGTTACTGAACTATTTTCCTCGTGTTGTTCATAATTTCCTTTTTTACTCATGATTGCAATACAAAATTTCTTTCCAATACTCTCTTGGGTTGCATCCTTAATTGACAGGTGGTGGTACCTATTTAATGGGTGAAAACGTAATATGTTGATTCATATATATATTGTCTAATGAATACTTTGTGGTAAATAACATGCCCATTATTTCAAACGTTCTTCGGATGTGTGTGTGTGTGTGTGTGTGTGTGTGTGTGTGTGTGTGTGTATGTGTGTATGAGAGAGATGAGGACATTAAGGTTCTTCTCTTCCAATTGCACTACTGTCACCCTCTTGTGCCTCCCAGCTCCAGAACTTCCACTTCCTGTATAACTACATTTTGTACACAGATTTTCACCTCCTACTCTCCTCGGCCTCTGCTGGGTTCTGCTTTACTCCCTACTTCTAGGAGCTCAACTTTTAAAAAAATTGCACATGTGACTGTATTTCTTTCTGTGCCTAACTTAATTCACTTAATCTAGTGTTCTCCAGATTCATCCATGTAAACTATCAGACTTCATTTTTGTTATCGGATGAAAAGTTTTAATTCTATTTTCCTGATCTATTCATTCATGAATGAAATTATGAGAATATTTATGCTCTCATGACTAAGATATGGAATCCACAAAAATGTTACAAAATGCTTGGGGCTAATAAGAAAAACAAAAATAGAAATGATTTAAAATAGGGAGCCATGCTTTAAGTCAGTATGAACAAATGGAAAAGTGAGAATCCACTTCATCTTACATTATTTGTTTGAAAATGTAAGTTGATATTAATAAATCAAGTGGAAAGTTTCTGCAAATATCAGAGGTGGATCTTCAGAGAATTTTACTAATCTTTGAAATTTTCATTTGACAAAAAATGAGTGCAACTGAATTAAGCAGATAAACCAAATAGAACCAAAGCTCTCTTGAGCTTCTCTTTGTGCAGATTTTAAATCACTAACATTTCAGGGTGAAGCTTCTTTATGAGAGCTGACTGCCACTGATAAAGACAGAGTTGGGAACCCAGAGAAGGATTGCAAAATGATTGAAAGGAGGCATTTCTGGAGACAATTTACTTTCCCTCCAGTTTCAAATTTTAGTATCGTGCTCCCCTTCATGCTGTCACTAGTGAAATGGCCATGACCTCCATTAACAGGGAGACTCTCCTTACGCAGACAGACATGCACCTCACGATAAATAGCCTGGCATTCTCAGGACAAGATGTGTAGTGTGGAAAAGAGATAAGGATGAGAGAACATGAAGGGAGGCCTGTGAATGATTTCTCACTTCCTCCAACTTTAGAAGTCAGGTGAAATTGACTCTCTTTTCTGATTATCTGTTGTGGTCAAACAAACTACTACACTAAAGATTCACGACTTCGAGGATCACCCTGTTATAGTTAGATTTCAATACCTTTTCAGTCAGTACATGTTAGAGTATACATGTTTGTAATCCATCATGTCCAAGGAGTTTAGAGAGTGAGCCAACATAAGTACCTTTTGGTATGTTTCCTATGTCTGTGTGGGTCTCTTTCTCCTTCCCCTTTTCCCATGTGACCTCTCCTTAAACACTGGCTGTAATTTTTCTCAATATGGTAGCCTCAGCACTCTTATAATTCTTCCACATGTTCAACTGACATTTTCCCTCATTGGTACCTTTTAAATTCATATTATGATCTCATTCATCAATGAAAATTTGTACTTGTACATGATGTTTTTGCGACTCTCATTTTTCCCCTTCCCTTGCCCTTCCTACAACCCCCTACTTCCAATCTACAGAAACTTCAGCCAATATTTTGTATGGACAGGACAGAAGCTGACAATCTTCACAGCTGGACACAAATGTGTTTGCCAGTTCAGATACAACAGCAAGTGAGGCTCACCCCAGATGTCACTGTAAGAATTATGATCATTTGTGTGACTATTTATAACTAAAACACTCTGTCTTCAAACTGGTCCTTCTATAAAATAAATGCCAAAGGTATGTTATAAATGTTCTGTGAAAATATTACCCTTTTCCAAGGTTTGGTAAAGGAAAGAAAGGAGGAGGGGGAAGGAGAAAAGAGTGAGAAAGAAAATAAAAACTGAATATATATGTATATATATATATATATATATATATATATATATATATATGAAATTAAATGTATTGGAATTATTTGTTTTTATTACTTTTATAATGAATATCTATGCTTTGAGTTCCTGTACATGAATTACTCCTTTTGGCTTTTACCACATTAAATAAAAGTATGACTGTTGTATTTTTGTCTTGGTTTGAATTGAAATAATTTAAAGACTAGGTTTCACTCAGAATCAAGCACGTTTGATAACTTGTTGATTGAATTGCAATTTATCTACCAATAAAATGCTAAGAATTTGTGGACTCACCTGGAAAGAGTCATGAAACTTTGAAAGCTTCTCATGGAAAGGGATCCATTGGCAAACTCCAAATAGTTTGTGGGGCAAGGTAATCAAATACATATGAATGAAGTAGACATTTTGGTGGATGTCAGAGTTAATTGCATAACAAAGGCCCAATTAAATTACCTCAACCATAGTTGTAGGTGTGAAAGACCCAACCTAGGGAGGATTGCTGCCAGAGTGGTATAAAAGGCAAAGGAAGAAAGCAGGCTCACTTCTGTTTTGCAGGAGGATTTTCTGTCCTCATCTTGATCTTTGAGATCATCTCATCCACACAGGATCTTTGGCTTCTTGATATGGACTGGCAAGGTCTCTATGCTGAGTGCCAGGCCTTCACCTGGATCCTTCATATCTCCAGGACCAAGACAAAGATTTTCCATTGTTCCACACCTGACTAAGTGGTCACTATGGACTAGTGTTGTAAATTCTTGTATGTTTTGTATATATTGCATCAAATTTGTTTCTATCAGAAGGGCTGACTGATGCAGTGATTTAAAGAAATGAACAAGAAATGTACTGATCTGTCCCTCTCAGCTTGTTTTTACTGTCATGATATAAACTATCATTTTTATGCTGTGGCTATTCTTTTTCCATGGCAGATATTCTGCCTTTTAAGTTCAGGCTGATACATGACTGTACAAAAGCCTTTTAAACTTTATATGTCCAACATTCAATTTAATCTCCTGAGAATTTGGAACCTTTACAGTTAAATAAGTTGTAACTTAGATAATTGAAATTTATGACATTAAGTAATTTCATATAATTCAGGAAATAGAGCAATAAACACAATAAAATAAAAATGAAAGTTTCTATGACTTTATTTGCCAAAATAGCTTATAAATGTTTTGTCACATATAATTTCAGATGTGGTTATAGCTATTTGTAGCCAAAAACCAGCTCAGAATCTGGAAAGTTTAAATAAGTTTATTTAAGCAAGAAAATTTAAAGAGAAAAAAATACAAAATAAAAAAAGCTAGGCATGGTGACACATGCTTATAATCTCAGCATGTGGGATGCTAAGGCAGGAGGATCACTGTAAATTGAGCCTACATAATTAATTCAAGGTCAGTTTTAACTACCTAGATAGACCCTGTCTAAAAAAAAAGTATAAATGATTTTAACACCAAATATAATACACCATGGGGAAGTGACTGTTCTACAGTGGATATTTGTTGCTTTCCATAATGTATCTTCCACATAGAATTCTTGTAGCTTCATTTTACAGTTTAATAATTCTAATAGACAGTATGGCTTTATTCATGAGAAAAATACTATTACTTTAACCTACCATTGTGTCCAGTAGACACTGGTCATGGGAAAAATAAAAGGAAAAAAATAGTTTCTTCTCTTAGGAAAGTATGAGAGACAGAGGAGCCTGGACAAGTATGGATCTACATGCTGGGCAAATAAACTGTGGGTGGTATGTGGCAGCTGTACAGTAGTGAATGGCTGGAACTGTGACGCTTTTTGTCCATATTTCTATCAGTCACCCATGGGGATGAATTTCAGGGCAACCATGCAGCCAGATCCTCGAGAAAATAGGCAGAATCTCTGCAGCTCAGTCTTAGTTCTGTGAGTTATTATAATAGTAGGACTATTGTATCATCCTTTTAAGGATCAGTCTGTATCTGTGAACATATAGGCTGTGAAAATTAAATGATGTAATGCATGTACCAGACATAGATGGGTGCCATGCACTCTGACTTCTTAAAAAGGGAGAGCATGGGACATGAGAACTGACAGAATATGCAAGGAGGATTTTTTAGAATCTACAGAGATATACAAACTTTAATATGCTAATGGCTGGGTGCTTTTGGAAGATCTTTGGCACAAAGGTGCCTAGTCGGGTGTAGCGGTGGGAAAATATAAAGCATCTTCTAGGAACAAATGTGCTCGTACTCTACACTCCCTGGACAGCACCTCAGCCCTGCAGAGAAACATGTTTTGTTAGAATGACAACTGCTTGGTGGTATTTTTTTTTCTCTCCATTATATGAAACTTTCCATAACCAAGGGTTTTAAAAATATCTATTTTGGGATTCTGAACCTGACAGGACCACCCACATCGGTGCGTTCTCCAGGTGTCAGAATAACAAGTAGAAAGGATGTTTTAGATTTCAAGTCCAGAGCCAGATTTGGAAACACTTTCTAATTAGAATGCATGTACTGCCCAGAGGACAGCTTTCTTTCTTTTATTTTTTCCCTTATTCACAAAGAAAGGTCCACTTTGTGTATTCACAGCAGGTTCTGATTACTCTCTAGCAAAATAAACAGGAAAACTTCCCTCCGTTTTTATGCACAGCCTTTGAGTATTTTGGGGAATTATCTTAGAAAATAAAAGTAGAAGCAATTGTCTTTCTGAAGTGGATTTAATTTATTTGATGTTTTGTATCAAGTTATTTTGACTCTTACATTGAAGTAAGACTGTAGTATCAACCAAAACAAGTGTTCTGATCCTTGTCACGTTATAAAATAACAGAGCTTATAGACTGTGAGAAAATCATCTTTCCAGGGAAATTCCACAAGGAATTTCCAGGGAATTCCTCCTAAGTAATTCCATACAGGTCTTTCCAAGAGTCTGACCAAGTGTAGTTTACACTGTCTCCTCATGGCCATTGAGGGTAGAGTTGGGATAGTCAACATCCAGCTGCTTCGAAGTTAATGAAACACAAATAAAACAGGTAATCTGGACACATACCCAGGAAACAAGATGTGGCGGGCACACATGACTGAATAAGAGAAAGGGCTTCTTTTCCCTGGCCATTGCCAGGGCTTCCAAACACGTGTGATGAAAGAATTCTCACATAAAATTCGATCATGAATAAAAGGATTTCCCTCCTTTCCATATGTGTTACTTGAGGGAAATTTGTGAGGGGTCTTAATTAAAAAATAAGCAGTGGCGGATTGGCAGTTGGGCATTAGGTTAGACACTGACAGCTGCTAGCAGGAGAAGAGACAGAAAATGAATGTCAAATGAGAGTACTATAAGTCATCCATCACGTGCTGCCATAATGAGCGATTCTCTTGCGGACAGAGCCTGCTGGGTGGACTTCTGCAGTGTGGGAATAGACACCCCACTTCTCTAACCAGTCTAAAGTGATCGTGGGCTTTGGCCATGGGCTGCAGGGGTGGATAAGGAAGCACTGTCACTTTCTTCATTATTAAATAACTTAGTCTTCTTTGCATGCATGTTTTCCATTAGAAGCCACTCTGGCCAAATTATTATCACTTTCATCCAGGGATAATGAGGAAGAAGAAGAAGATGACAGACAGGTGACTCACATATTCCTGAAACATTTTAAAGGTTACATGATTCTTAGAATATTCTGATGTTTTTTAAAAATATAGCATGATAAAAGATGAACTTTGACATGAGAAAGACCAAATACAAATAATATGAAAGAATATATCATTTGGAATAAATATTTGATATTAACAAGGGAATTAGAATAAATTCTACATTAACGTTTTTCCTCTGATATGCTTTTGCACCTTCATGATCAGGTAAGAGAATCACAATAAAACTGGTACTTTTAGCCTCATTTTTTGGGAGGAAAAATTAAGCCTAAGAAAGAGTAGAGTTAAAGAGATTATGTAAAACCTTGCTGATGAATTTCAGCATTAGCTTACAAACTCAGACTCCGCTTGTCAAATCAGAGTAATTCAAATATTGATGCAAATAAAGGCTGAAGACTAAATTAATTTTCTCTATAATGAGCAGGTGAAAAATAGAACGGGAATAGTTGTCAAAAGGCTACAGAGAAAGTGATATCTATAATCAAAGATGTTATAAGAACAAGGCTGAAAACAAGGTCCAGAAACAGCACTGGGCCATCACATCTAGGTTCACATTTTCTTATATTAGTATACGTTTCTTCAGAGATTCTTAGCTTCTAAAAGAGCCTTCATATTTCTGTTCTATAAAAATAGTTTCTGGAATTTCTGAAGGCTTCTGTTATTTAGAAATAGGAAAGGAAATACATTACCTAGGAAATGAAATTACCAATCCAGTAGAAATCATTTAATATATTTTCTGCATACCTCAATAGTGGCACCAATAGACTCTTCCTAGGCATACTGGTGAATGGGATATTAATTTTCTGAGTTGAGACAAAATTTACAATAGCCAAATTATTTACATAAGGTCATTGAGACTTGCTTATATGTGAATATGAACAATTCATTTCCAGGTCACTAAGCATATAGAATAAAATAAAGAATTCATAAGAATAAATAAAATAAATAATTCAGAAATAAAAACAGCACTTAGGAAAAAAATTTCAAAAGAATGATTGGTGTTTCAAACCCTACCTAAACCCTCTCATGTGAAATAAATGTCTTCAGATCTCTGTATCACCCTATAAGTGCATTAGAAAAGTGATTCTGAATGCTTATGGCACCAAGGTCAGTTTTGGTGCAAAATATTTTTTCCAAATTCTTGAGTGATTGATTTCATTAATTAAATTTCATTTTAACTTCTTTTTGAAATCAGTACATGCTTGCACTGCACAATATTGACATTCTCCAGCAGTATTAACATTATTGCCTAGCTCCATCTTAGAGAAACAGGCACTGGACTCTCATGACAAAAACTGTACAAGCAGGATTCTTTTCCATGTAGAGTTCACAGTAGGGCTGAGGCTCCTACAAGAAATGATGACAGTGCCAATCTGAGAGGAATTGGGGCTCAGGCAGTAAACTGAGCAATGAGGATCAGTTGTGAACACAAAAGAAGGTTCTTCTCTGCTTGATTTTCATTTCCTGCTGTGTGCCCAGGTTCCTATGAGGCCGTGGGCCATGGGGGTTGGGGATTCCTGCTCTGGAATAAGGAGACACATTCATGTATAAAACAGAACTTTCTCATTCCCTTCTTCGGCCTCAACTTTTTTTTCCTGACACTATTTTTTCCTGTCCTTGTTTCTGTCTTTCTTTTTAATTTTCTTCTTACCTCTCACCCTTTTCACACACACACACACACACACACACACACACACACACACACACACACACAAGCACGATTTGGTCAGTTTAACAGAAATGGAAACTTTCTCCACATCTCAGTTAGTGAATGGCATGACTAGTACTTTCACCTCACTTGCTGTGCACTCAAATGACACATTCTAAAATGTTTCTTCACTACACAGATTCTGGCCTGCTTTCCCATTTTTGTCATTTTATGGATGGAGCTATCAAACTCTGCTTACTGAATTACACAGGAGTCGAAATTTAGTTGGAGTTGGAGAATTGCTGACATATGAGCCTAAATATTTTACAAAGCTTCCTGCCAATGCATCAAAGTACCCTTTGATAAAACAGTATTTTCTTTTTCTTACATGATTCTTTGGGGATAGCAATTTATGTGAATCAAATCTATAGGTTGATCGTCCCTGTATCTGTAATACTCAGCTTTTCCATCACTGAGATGCGGTACTTGACATTGGCAACCTACAGAAATAGAAGTTTATTTAGCTCACTGTTTCAGACAATTTAGAACAGACTCCTCTGGCTCCAAGGAAGAGACTCACCTGAGACCTGCTGTCTAGTTTACAGCAGCAGGGTAGCAAAGCAGGGGGCAGTGTCCAAGAGGAAGTGTTAAGGCACCATTTATTTCCCAGACACATCAGAAACATGCTTAATTTGACAGGCCTTTTGTGACCCGATGAAACTGATATATCAGGATTAACAATCACATTGTCTAATATGAGTTTCCTCTGAAATTGCTCAGAGAGAGGCACCCTCCTTATAGAAGTAAAGCACTGCCATTTTTATTAAGGCAGCTGTGTTCTTTAATTTGTTTTGTTTTGTTTATTTGTTTTTTGAAGACAGGCTCAACCTATGTAATTTGGGCTGGCCTTGCACTCACTGTGTTGTCCATGCTGGCCTTGACCTCTCAGCCATCCTCCTGTCTCAGCCTCCCGAGTGCTAGGAATACCTGGCTCAGGTATTCCTCTGAGGACAATATTTGCCCTTGTTCCTAATTTCTGCCCCATTTCTCTCCTCTCCCCTCTACTCCTGTCCTCTCTTTTCTTCTGTCCTCTTTATTCATTTCCTTTTGTCTTTTCCTTATTTTTTTCCACAATTAATTTCTTCCTGCTTTTTCTGACTTCACAAAACATGCCTAGATATGATCACCACAGAGCTGACTTCACAGCGTCTCTGTTTTCACAATCAAAGCCTAGCTGAACACGATAAGTCTGGATTTCAAATTTCTGAGAGACAACATGATGAAGGCACTTTGGAAAAAGCTTTTCCCTTCAGGTTAGGGTTAGGGATAAGGTTAGGGTGAGGATTAGGGTTAGAGATAGGGTCAGTGTTAGTTAGCGCTCAGGTTGGGGTCAGGGTAAGGAAGGGCCAAGTTAGGTTTGGGATAAAATCCTATGATCCTTAATACTCTCCCCATAAGCCTCTCACAGTCATGGAAATGGGTCTGAGAAACTGAAGCAGAAAAATTCCCCTTTCTATGTGATTTTTTTTTCCAGGCAGTTTCTCACTTTATTGTTTAGGCTGGCCCTGAGCTCAACCTCAAGCTTACAATTCTCTTGCTTCTGCCTACCAAATGCTGGAATTACAGGTGTGAGCCACCACACCCGGCACTGTGGTATATGGTACTGGTTGCTGCTGGGCGTGAGTCTCCACACCCAGTGTTATATATGGTTACTGGAGATCATACCCGGGTCCTTAATCTTGCAAGACAGGTGCTTGAATCACTGAGCTAAATCCCCAGTCTTCTATATGAATTTTTGCTAGACAAACAGGTATTACTAAAGCAAAGATATTAAGGGCTAACAAAGAATAAATATGATTTGATGTAACTAAATCATAAAGCTAGATTAATGTATTCATCTATATTCTTTATAATTTTCTTCATCCTTTCCTTCCCTTCACATTAATTTTTGAAGAAAATAATGAGAAAGAACAAGAAAATGAGAAAAAAAGTTTTCCGATATTGCATGACTATCAGCGTCCTTAAAAGGAAAATAGACACATATGTGAAATAGAAAACGCATACCTAGATGTAAAAAAAGAGTGAGGGGAAGAAAAAGTACACAGAGGAGTGAGAAAACCAATATGAATGGAGGGACAAAGAGGAACCGAGCACAGTGCTGCTTTTGAAGTTGAACCATTTTAATCATTTTTCCCTTATCAAGGAAGGACTGGCTTGTTTCAGTGAACTGTGCTGTAACTGACACTGAAGCATCTGGATCCAGTGTTCATTGAATAAGGGCGACAAAAGGAAACTGCCTTGGGATTTTCAGATGTGCTGGAGGAACAGTGTTCGAGAGAAAGTTAATTACATCAAAGACTTTGGAGATCTGAACTCAGTCCTTGTGTTCTAGAGGAGCTGGTCACATCAGTGATGCAAAAGAAGAGAAGTTGGCAGAAGGAAAGCATTAAGCCTCTCCCACACCACCAAGGGCTAATGAATGTCCCGTGCAGCTAATACTTCTCAAATCCCTCTGAGATACTTAACCCCATTTTTAGGTAAAGAATTGAGGCTCAGTAATGTTATATCCCACAGCTCTTAAGTGACTAGAAGTTAATTGAAATTTCCCTAATTCCACAAGTCATGGCTATTCCACTTTATTAGCCTTTCTCTAAGACACAAGAGAAAAAAATAAATCTGCTTTTGGTGTTGTTTTCATTTCTTTTAAAGACAATTAGTCAAAACTTGGCTTCTACTTACATAGTTGGTTTTCTAGCAATACCATGAGTCAGAGACTCTGATTTATATTCACACAAATTCAGTCTGAGATCATAAATCTCACTACCAAATAAACCTTTATGGAACTCAGCCATTCTCAATTTCTATATTTGAAACAGAAAGACCTTATTCTATGTTATATAAATAGAAAATTTATAGGAATTATTATTTTTTTGCAAAGCTAAACACTTTAGTATGGATTCCAAATAGAAATTTTTTTATCTCTGTTAGGATACTTGTGAAATATCTTCTCCTTTCAAAAGTAAAAGCAACAAATCTCACAATAAGGCTGAGATTCTTCCTGGGACTATTTGATTCTTTTTTTTTTTTTTTTTAGAAAATTTAGAAGGGTTGAGGAAAAAAAGGTAGAAAGTAATTCACCCAACTGACCTTTCTAAATCATGAAAGTTAAATTTAAGAATATCAAAGTGGGGAAACAGAGGAAGGAGAATTGCTGTGAGTTTGAGGCAGCTCACTACATAGTGAGCTCAGGGTCAGCCTCAACTACAAAACAAGATTTTGTCTAAAAAAAAAAAAAAAAAAAAAAAAAAAAAGGAAATAAAAGTGTGAGACCTCAAGCTTTGTGACCTCCTGGGAACTGACTATAACTGGATGAAAGCATCTTGCTTTTGTGTTCTCATCTGAAAAATAAGATTATCAATGTCCACTATTATCATATGAAATTGCGTGCAGCTGAGAGAGTTAAAATGTACTATATACTCTCACCAGATGGAGCACATAGTTAAAGACCCTCTAACATAACCTGTTGTCATCATCTGCAGAGCTGTTTTTTCTCTTCTTCACATTTACATTGTTTTTCTTCAAAAGATTCTCCAGAAACTGGAGGCCAAAAGTGACAATTCCATCAGGGGAGGTGCTGCCAAAATTTGCAACCAAGTGTTAGATAGAGAAGCTGGAGAAACATGTGAAGATGATGGGAGATAAAAGAGGGCAAAAGAGACTTAGTTGAGGACCTGAAGACTTGAGGAGGGGCTAGCTGGAAGCAAGGGACAGAAAAAAGAGACAGAGAGAGGAGGAAGAAGGGGGGAACCTGATAAATGATATGGAGGTATTTTCTTCAAAGAGACTCAGGGCTGAGTCATCGTGTTTCTGTAATGTGTCATGACCATGAGAGATGAGACTGATGACATGTAGTTTGCATTTCACTATCTTTTACTTTTGGAAAAATTCCAAAAATTCAAACTTGTACTTCAGTAAATAATATTGCCTTAAATAAGACAAATGTATTTAACGCTAGAAGTGAAGAGAAATGCAGAACTCAGTTCAAACAAATGAAACTTAATTGAAACATCAACAGCATAGTTGAGCCATATTCTCAGCTGTCACACTGGGTTGAGTGTTGATCCCTCTACCACCTTCTCACACTGGCTGAAGTTGATTTATTACTTTCCCTCCCAAGGCCTTGGAGTTTTGAGCAAAATTTTCTTGCAAAGTAAACTGATACGTTTAGTCTGAATCAGGATGCATCAAACACAGGTACAAATTTTCAGTGATGAACCTGATCATGGTGTGCACTGTAAAATGTACCAATAAAATCAGTAAAGGAAAAAGTAACAATTATATATTTGATAGCTTCAAGAGTTAGAGGGTTAGGCATTTAAAGGCCATGACAAATTCTTAGTCTCTTTCTATCATGACCAACAGGAATATTCATTCTGCTACCTAGAGAAACACAAATTTAAGCCACTTCTGCTCAAGTCATATTAAGGGAATTTTGTGATACTCAATTTACAAAATCAGTATTTTCCTCAGGTCAAAGCTGCTTTGGAGAAAACTTTCCACAGCCGCTGTGAAACTCTTTCTACCAGCTGAGTGTTAATGGCAACTCCTGTTCTGCACTGACAAACCAGGTCAAGCCACCCGCTTACCTAGCACTCCTGCTTAGCAGATGCAATCCATCGCCCTCCTGACAGTGGCAATGGGCCTAGGTAAGCCTGGAGGACTTGCTTCTCTACTCAGGTCCATGATTTATAGTGCTTTTGCTTTTTAATAACTGCTTGACTTACAAATAAGGAGAAGGTCCAATCTGTTCTTCTTTACAAACATGGTTAATGAAGAGTTCAGTATCACTGCTCTGGACCTAGCAAAGCTATTTCCTCCAGCTTTAGATGAGGATAACATGTGAGTTCTTTGCAGATAGCTCCTGTGGGTCTGAGATCAACATTAAAATCATTTTCCTCTTTTTTTGAGATCATCACCACATAACTGAGGTCACTGAAGGCCTGAAAGTTTCATCTTTTCAACTTCATTAATATTGCGTTTAATGATATCTTAGTATCATTTTTTTAGTCTATTTCTTATTTCATAAATCATATTTCCTCAAGTACTAGGATGTGATACAAAATAACCAACTATGGTACTGTGCTTTTGAGTATCAGAAAAATAAAATTAATGACACCTATGTATCATATAAAGAACGGCTGTTCTAAGGAATAATATTAAAGTTAGACATTATAGGAAAGAGATGTACTATATTACCAATTAATACAAACACATTATCATCTGTTGAATAAAATGTAGAGAAGCTGAGAATGATATCCAACAAGTTTGCTTGATTCAAAGACCTGCTTTTTCTACCTTTCCATAAAGACTGAATCAAAATTCAAATCACCATCAAAAGTATTTGTAATTTGTTGATCTCATTGATAAAATAACAGTGAGTTGGCTGGTTGTCAATGTGCTTGGATTTTCATTCTTGCCTGAAATGAAGCATTCAGGTACTAACAAGGCAAAAGCAAGGAGGTATCCTGTGTTCTTTTTGGCATCCTAAACCAAGTAGAAAATCTTGCATGTTGATTTACCCCACTGAAGGATCTATTTCATCATTCTCTGCAGTGTTACTGGTCTTGCATTTTGTATGTACCATAAAGAGACTCGACAGAGAAAAGAGAGACTGTTATATTGTCATTAGCTCTGTCTGCATTCTATCTGGACTTCCAAAATGACCATGAACAGAGGAAAAACCAGAGTGTGGTCCTGCAAAGGTGATGGTCTTTGAATGGATTTGGATTTCAGTCCTCACTTCGTCACTCTGGGTAGTGGTCTGGGTAATAAACTCTCTGAGTTATAGTGAAGTGTAAGTTGCCATCCTCATAATTTCTACAGCAGTGCATGTGTTTTTCAGAGAAGGGTCCTCACTGTGCCACAAAGGGAGAGTGGGGAAGTCCATGTCAGCTGTATGTCACCATGGCATTCACAAGCAACAGTGAAGAGAATGTTACACTTGGACACCAAGATGCTCATTGTGATTTCTCACAGAACTTTCATGAACTTTTCTCTCATGCTAAACACACACTACTCTCTAATGAGAACTATGTGGATGCAGCTAAATCTGAAAAGCAAAAAGGAAGGAATGAGAAGGAAAGAAAAATAAATAAAGAAAAGAAAAAGGAAAATGAAAGAAAAGATTCTTGAACTGCTCTCATCTTTTATGCTATCTATGGTGGGTGGAGGAGAAAGATTCTACCTCATACCATAAAACTTCTAGAGATTTTCTACAAGAGTGTTCCTTCCCATTAGTTTTTCTAGTTCCCTAATCTTTACTATCATTTATCCGTCCACTCTTTTTTAACACCTTTTCTCTCCTTTGTTTGTAGAGAGACTCAATCTCCCCTAGGCTCTTACAGAAATAACTTGGCTGTCCACAAATCCTTCAGTTACATGACCTAGACCATTTCCAGCTTTAACAAAATGATTTGGAGCATTTGCTCTGCCCAGACTTCAGACGCTTAGACAAAACAGTCCTGGATGCTCAGAAGAATTCAGAATCAGTATATCTGGCCAAGTATCTTCTCATCCATAGCTATGATCAGATCAGAAAATGTTGAGAAGAGATCAACTCAACTGGAAGGAATATTTTTTGATACAAATATAGCATGGTCTACTTCCAAGTAAGAAAATTTCATTTGTGTTATTAGTGCAATTTTCACCACTTCTATTTATTGAAATATGGTTAATTCTTGGATTATAGAATGATTCTGCTTGTACCTCAGAAGCAGTAGTGGGGGTTATAAATAATCCGAGTGTACTCTCTTCACTTTAGGTGGAACAAATCAGCATCTCTTGAGATTGAATCTTAGCTAGTAGTGATGGTGAAACTTTTAGAGATTTCAAGGATCCAAACAACTCATTGTGGCCCATGTACCACAGGTAGGTTAGTCACTTCTGGTCTAAACAGTAGAGTTATTTAAAATGCTACTCAGGTGATCTCAGTATAAATAGATATCAATAATTTATTGAAGAAATGGAAAATTTTACTACTTTTGAGTGTCAGTTTCTTAGGAAGCATTCAAAGAATCTCCAGAAATCCTAATTAATTCATTACAGGGGGTATTCTTTCTGATAGCCAAAAATCCATCAGAGAGAAAGATAGAGTAGGCAAATATTAGAAGCTTCTCAGTGTCCAGAATAAGAAAATTACTCATGTTAGGGAAACCAGCTCTGATACTTTGCAATTAGCTGATGCTTATGAAATGTGTTATTGTTATTTTTTTTTACATTTTCTCTTCTACATTTTCATAAGAGAGCAAAGAAGATAAATTGGCAATGGCATATGTCTAGTGCAAAGACTGTAGAGATGTTTAAGGATTGTGTTAACATTCTTCCTTTGTATATAGCCCTAAAATCCAGTTTCCTGATTTGATGAAAGTTTCAACAAATCTATGTCGTGGAATTCAAAGAGACGACATCCTAAAAATGCATAGCATATAGGAGGAGATCAACAAATATTGGAGATTGTCTCCTCTAGCATATCTTTAGCAACTAGATTTTGGCTACAGTGCCCTAAATAGTCAATGTTAAAACTTCCATTTTCTATAGATTTAACATCACCCACAATGCTAACAAATGTTAGTCTCCCCCAGGTTATTTGTGACAGCTCTAATTCTTGGTTATCTAAGCTGCCAGCTAGTGCTTTTAGCTAGTGCTTTTACTAATAATTACAACTCTACATCCCCATTAAGAGTTCTAAAATGGAGACATCCTTCCTCAGAGGTGTGCTTGCTTTGCCAGTTGCTGAATCAGTCTTCATCAGCCGTTATTAGGCTCCTGGGAGGGGCTTCATATTTAAATTTTCTAAGTTTCTGTCCTAGTACAGACTATAATCCTAATAAAAGTCTTTACTAACAAATTTCCGCTAGGGTGCCATCTGCTTAAGGACATTCATATAATTAAATGGAGTCTAAGAAGCCACCCAAATGTTCACTTCCGTTTTTATTCTTAGTTCTTCTCTAACAGTTGACTTAATATCTTGACTGTCCACAGTGGTGCATGTGATAGCAAAATTAAAATAGAAAAAAGCTAATTAAAAATGTTGTTTCAATACATTTTATGTTTCTTTTGTTTTCTTCAACACTCAAGTTATTCCTCATCTTGCCTTCAATGTCTTCAAAAGATATTCAAGACTTTTTCAACAAAACTTTTTCTTTTTCTTTTTTTTTTTTAATTTTTGAGACAGAGTCTTGCTTTTTGAAGTTCAGGCTGGCTCCGAGCTCACTATGTAGCCCAGACAAGCCCAGAACTTACAGTAATCCTACTGCCTCTGCCTTTAGAGTGCTGGAATTACAGATGTAAGCCACACCTGTCCTTGCCAATACAATTTTTGTCAGAGTACACCCCAAGTCTACATGTATTCAGGAATTCTATACATTGGAAGAGTTCTATATTTGCATCCAAACCACTGAAATCATGAGGATTTTTCAAGGCCTTCATCATTTGCATCCAAAACCACTTACTCTAAGATTGTAGTCAGCTACACCCCATTGCTTCTATCATATGACATTCTTTTTTTTTAGACCTGAGCTCAGCTCAAACTCACAGCAATCCTTCTGCCTCTGCCTCCTTAATGTTGGGATTACAGGCATGTACCCCCACACCCAGCACTGTGGTATGTGGTACTGACTGCTGGTGGGGGTGAATCTCCATGTCCAGTATTGTTGTATGTGATTTCCAGGGATTAAACCTGGGCCCTTGGGCTTGCAAGACAGGTGCCAGAACCTCTGAGCTAAATTCTCAGCCCGCATATTACATTCTTATGGAAGAGATTATCCCACTCTTATTCACCCTAGAGGTAGCACAAGGATAATACATCTTCCAGGCTAATTTGGGAAAATTTAGACTGAAGTAATATTTAATAACTTTTGTATGTCTCAGACTTTGCTACAATCAAAATATGACACCTATAAAAGGCTACTTAAATTAGGTTTCTCCAAATAATATCAAATTTTCACAGTGACATCATCACTCTGAATTTCAAAGTTGATATTATTTGATATCATGGAACGTTCTACACCCAGTAAACACACAGGCAGTTTTATCTAAAAGTTTTAACATCTCAGCATTCAAATTTAGTGTCGCTTTCTCATCATTCATTTTCTAAAAGTCCTATGGTTCCCTCTCAGTTATTATCAGAGTATGTTTCCTATTTTTTGTAAGTTACCTATATTTTCATTTATCTTTATTATTATTTTTGCTTGATTCTCTGTTGTTACTGTAGTCCTTTGCCATCACTTAAATTTTATCTATCTATCTATCTATCATCTCATCTATCACCTAAAAATCTATTAACCCAATTTACAAATTTCAGGAAAAGAAATTTTTTCTATGGCCTCAATGGAGTAGGTATATGAAAGTGTTTTATGAATAGATACATGAGTTACAGTTGTAGTACATATCTAGGCCCAGGAGCTTTAAGAAATCAGATGAAAATTCAAACTTTTCATTCACAATAACATCACACATTAGCATAAAATTTCTAGGAAATACATGCAAAAAGAAAAACTAGGTCAAATTATTTTAATAATATAGTTTAACAATATATCATTAAGTTACTAAATCCATTTGAAACATATATAAACTGATACAAAGTTATTTACATTCTTTGTCACAGTAAGACTTTGACATCCACAGTGCCTTTATTTTTCCCTCAGTCATTCCAATTATGACTCTTTTGCCAGTGAACCACGTGTGCCTTGGGCCAAATGCCATTTACAGAGCACAACTCAGTGCCCAGGACCCACTTTGAGTTCTCCACTGAGGAACAAAGGCAAGAAGATGAAGGTTTTGAAGTAAGATACAAAAATATGTGCTGCCCTTACTTAACTGATGTTATTAATCTTTTGTTTGCTTAAATAGAGAGTCAGCTATCTTTTGCAACACTGTGAAAAGGCTATACCAACAGGAGAAAATGAAAATCACTGAATGACTTGAAAACTGTAAAATAATTATTTAAAAGTCTTTAATTTGAGGTGGATTTTTATCATGAACTTAAATTATCGGTACTTTGCTCTTATAGTCCATTGTGTGTATTTGACCTTTGTGTTTTATTACTATCTTTATATGTATGATTCAATATACTAAGAATGTGTTTTTCTTTTTTAAACTAAAGTCACTTACTGTCTTCCTATTCAGAATCACCGTCTATAACATTCTATAAGTGTTTATAGAGTAGAAATTGAGAACCAATATGAATTGATCAGACTAGATTATGAAGCACCACATTACAGTTTAAAACAATAAAAGGAAAAGCATATCATAGAAAGAAAGCATGGTTTGTGCTAGATATACTGCCACACAACCTGGATAAAAAATAGCACTTTTTATTGCTACATAGTATTGGATTGAGTCAGTGGTTCACAATTGTCCCGAGACTCTTCCTGAGGTTTGGCCACACTAGTCGAAATACCCCCAGGCTTCAGCTTACCTCTAGGTTTTTGACCTTGGCTTTGTCGTCACTCCTGCATGTCAGATCAAGAAAACCAGGCAACAGCTTGAATGAGGCGTGGTGTATCACACAAACACAGTGAAATCTCTGCCCAGATAATGCCTAGCGATTCGCTTGGGCTTTGAGCCATGCCACATTGAATCTTGGGTTTTTGTTTTTTTTTCTTTTCCTGAAGAAAACTCACTGAACACAGATTTTGTGGATAAAGATGACTTTTTCAATCCACTAGGATACCAATTAGCAAAACACTAATGCTGTGCAAGATCAAGTGGCCTGAAATAATTAATGCAGCTTAGCGAAGGCCTAAATCCTCAGCAAAATTCTATCCTCCAGAAGCAGCCAGCTGGTCAGAGGATCTGGGGCCACTGACCCTCCGTGCGAGTCTGAAATAAGAGTTTCCGCTCTCTCTGCTGTTCCTGTGGTATCCTTCTGAATGTCAGCTGCCTTTGCCTATTTTTGTTGAACTTTGGAAAAAGTGAAATGGGGTGGTTTTTAGAGGAGTTTGGCGTATAGGAGGAAAAGGAGAGGATTCTGGTCTGCTGGATCTCTATCAAGTAGAGGAAATATTCCATGACCTTTTTGAATTAATTATCATTACATTAACCCATACTGCAGCCTTGGGGGTAGCTCCCTTATCACCAACAGGAAAACACCCATGAACAGTGTTTTATATATATATATATATAGCTACGAATAGTCACAGTTCATTCTCCAGTGGGCAGAGTAACTGGGGAAAAGACTAGTAGAAGAATAACAATAAAAATAATTCAGGGGTAGGGTGGCTGGTATTATTTGAAAAGCAGTAATAAAGATCATCAGAGAAGCCAGGAATGACCATTAAAGAGAGTTCTACAAAGCCACGATTTGTAATCTAGCCTTGAAAAAATTTAATCAACCATCTTAACAGTGATTAATGGAATCTCTCCAAAAGAGATTAGACACCCATACATAGGAACTGTTAGAGTGAATTGAGCATCCTAAGGGACAGGCAATAATAAACAAATGTTTCCAGTCTCTTTTAACCCTGGAATTATGAGACTGTTGGCGGAGATGGTTGCCTTCAGACATCCTAAACCAACCTGTTCTGATTTGGTTGGGGAAAAAGTAGACTGGTGAGTGTTCGGTAGCAGGTGTGTAACAGTTCCCACCAGGGAGGGCCTGAATAGGACAGTGTGGCATGGCGGGGCTGAGGATTTCAGGGTAATTCTTACAGAATCTCTGATCCTTAGAAACACTAAAAGAAAGTCCTCAGGTGACTCTGAAAATTCCCTGTGTTTTTAAGGTTCCCTACTACAGGAATAATTCTGTGGTCTGACAGCACACTAAACCCCAGAAACAGCACTATGAGTGGGCCCTGCCTACAACTTAGACAGAGCAAATTGAAGCTGGCAGGGGGAGACACTTCTTTTCTAGAGCCATCAGCATCTGCTCAAATCAGATGACCTAATAAAAATCACACACAGATGTATTTTATGGCCTCAGGGTGTTTTCTGGGGAATGGATTAGCAGCATCTAATGAAGGCCAGACCGCCTGCTTAATGCCCAGGCTGGCCCTGGGTGATGGGCCTGGCCAAGAAAAGCTCAATAACTAAATGGCAAAGAGAACAGATGAGTGCTGTAATTGGCAAAAGGGAAATGTACTGGGGGCCGCAATAGGGTTGGCTGAGTTGCCTAATACAAATTTGAGTGTGATCTTTCTTATCTACCCCATGGTGTGAGGATTCAATAGAGTAATTCTGCATTTCATTTCAGGAAAATGATAGCACTGGGTAACGTAGAGTCCAAATCCCAACTCCATTGCTGCATTAATTTACAAGATATCCTTGACAAATATCTCGATATATGCTTGACTATGTGTGTCAAGGTATAATTTAAAATCCCACAACTGCCAATGGAGTGCCTGCTATGAGTCAGACCTGACCTAGGACATATGGGAGTCATACAATTAAGAATTTTCCCTATATTTTAAGTATGTTTCAGTAATGAAGACAAAAATTAAACCAATATTGACAATCACTCTCTAACTAGTAATCCAATAAATTAGTATAAGAATTTCACAGATCTCTAAGGACTGCAAAACACTGTTTAAAATGGAGAATAGGATTTTTTGTCTGAGGAGTACTTTGACTTTAGCTCATAATACTTCAGGGATTTTGCATGAAGTATTTTGTACCCTTCTGTTTGTGAGAGTTTCATTTCTATTTTTTCCTTATCAAGTTTTCTTTAGCTCAATGACTACATTCTGTGCAAATATCCAGTGGTCAGAAGAACTTTTCATTTTCAATGACTCAAAGTCTACTTTGGAAAGGACATAAATGTCAACACATCTCATGTGTTGTAATAGACCCAAGATTAGAATTAAGTGTCAGATACAGAGTTAATGGGGTTGAAGGTGGCATTCATTTTTATCATGGGAGTTAACAGAATGACTTAGAGTCTGTGTGCTGTATAGTGGGGATCAAAAAGGAAAGAGTGCACCTGTATCTGCAAAAATATGGAAACCTGGGGCAACAAGGGACTTCAAAGAGAACTTCTAGAGAGGTAAAGTTACTTAGGTACAAGATGTGAGAACTGAAGAAAAGGAAGATTTTATAGAGAGAGTGTCATAGCAAGATGATAAGTTTGTCTTATAGGCAATGTGAGGGCTTAAGAAAGTTTAAAGTAAGATAGTGAAATAGCAGTCATAAAAACACAAAGAACAGAAAGAAAAAGGAAAGGAGAAAGAGAAACACAAGAGAAATAACCATTTTTGAACATTTTGTATACTGACAGATCACTTCATGAGAACATCCCCTACTCATCACCCAATTATTGCAAAAAAACTATCTGGAGGAGCAGGGTCAGAGAGAGTTTTAAAAACATATTCCATACCATATAGGTTATCAGAACCAAAAGCCTTACTTCAAACTTTGTATCCCATGCAGTCCTGTGTCTCTACTCCCAGGGACTGCCTATTTTTTATTCCCATAAGAAGCACTTATGGGATTATGTGTGCTCAGTGAAGAATCACAATGACTGTATTAAGGATGGGGCCATGAGTCACAGTTTGAACAGTGGATCTAGGATACCACCTGTTTCTTTTTACATACTAATTCTAGTGAACTCAATTATGTTGTGCTCTTTTGTTTCTGTAGACTTCAGATGTTGAAAACATATCTTCTTGAATTTGGTCTATGAAAACTATGACAGTTGAGATTTGGAGGAATCCTTGTGTTTCATGTGTCTGGGAGGTGACTGAGTTCTGGGATGAGACAGACGTTGGTGGATTGGTGCATTGGTGGATTGGTGCATTGCTGAGTTCCCAGCTAACTTGCTGTTGGGAGGAACGGTCTGGATGGAAGAGGCAGGTTTCCAGGATCATGATCTAGCTGTCTCTTCCAACGCCTCCTTCTTCCTTTGGCTTCTGACACCAATGATATGAGTAGCTATTTCAGTCATGCCCTTCCTGTCTTCAGCCAACATACTAAAGACTAAATCCTACTTTTAAAAAATCCTCTAAGACCAAAGTAAACTCTCTTCTTTGAATTTGTGTGTATCTAGTATTATGTCTGAGCAATAACAAAGTGACTAGACAACCCCCATTCTCAGCTCCAACAACTATTTCTTATGTGGCTTCTGCATGTGCAGTTCTGATTGTAGCATTATCCCCACTGATGCCCAGGATTTACTTAGTATTTTCAACTATCAGTTAGTATATCAAGGTGTTTATTCTCAGTTCTAAAAGAGAACAGGGGCTCTGCAATTCATCTTCTTTGGTGGTAATTTGTAAAGCACGGAAAATTGTGAAAGGGCTTGAATCTCTCACTATGATTCAAGAAATTTCCAAGAAAAAAATAAATGTTTTTAAATATCCTGACTGACCTACCCTGCCTTCACCTCACAGAGAAAGTCCTTTGCTATCAGAGAAACATGTTGCTGATGTTAAGAAACCACAGATAATCTTAATCTGATTACTTCTACAAAATAGAGTCAACGCTGTTCAGTTTATCCAAAATAGTTTCGTCTGTTTCAAATGTCAGAAAAACAACTTCCCTTAGCTTGAGAATTTTTATCAGTGTACTCTAGACTGTCTCACATTTTCCGGTGTAATCTACTCTCTATATATCAAATTTACCTCAGAGATTCTAGCATTACAGAGACATTATCTATTTTACATCACAGTATCATGCAGTGTCTCAGCTGTTTTTCCTATTGTTGAGACAAAACACTGGATACTCAAAGTTAAGGAGAAGAGGTTTATTTGGCCCCAGTTTGTAGAGATTTCAGTCCCTAGCTGGCTGCTTCCAAGGCAGTTTCATGGCAGAAGGGAATCACTGAAGAGAAATAGGTGGGTAGAACCCAGTAAAGCAGCGAAGTAGTAAGGAAACAAGCCACAAGCAGCAAGTGAACATGAGAGCTCTCTTTCTGTCTGTTACATTCTATATAAGGTATAAATCTATATGGTGCACAGCAGTCACACTCAGGGTGAACCTTCCAATTTTCCACTCCCAGAACTAGGCTGAACCATTCAGTCTACTAACTTAGTAAGCGTCCATTCTTGATTCCAGCATCAGACATTTAATCCCAACATCATACACTCATCACTTAAAATCCCCCGCTATGACTGCATGAGGCATTGGGAAGACATTTAGACTCAAGCCATAACATCCAGCCTTTTGAGTGTCCCCATGGGATGACCATTTAAAGACTGCTTTCAGCCCTCCAGATTCAACAGAACCATTACACATGATAGGATAATATGCCCTAGAATGGAGGACTCAGAATGTCTCCATCCATCTTCCTCTATTTGTATGTTTCTGCCAAAGTCAGCTTCTTCTGATAAAATAATTCCTTCATTTGTGGAAAGAATGTCAACCAATGTTCATAAATCTAACATTTACAACTGTGATCCAACAGGCAAAACAGCTCCATGTCATTTGGAAATTGAAAAAGAAAAGTAACTTCTGTATTGGGTTCTCCAATCCAGCCATTTGGACTGGAGTATAGCAATTGATAAAAAGGATAAAAAAGAACAATGTGAAGGCAAAGTATATCTCACACCAAAGGAAGTCTTATACAATCAGTGGCAATTGAAACATGTTTCCTGGGGATAAAGAGTAGGAGAGGACAAGACAGTCAGGAAGGAATTTGGGAAGGAAGGAAAGAAGAAAGGAAGAAGGCAGATAGGAAGATGTCTGGAAGGATCAAGGAACAGTGAAGGAAAGTCTCAGAGTTACTCTATGGCCCATGATCCCTAATGCCATGTTTTAAAGAAATCTTTGTATAACACAAAAGCACATGTACACAAATGTTTATATTTTCTATAATAGCACAAATCAAGGATGAAAAAGTTCATTAGCAATAAAATATATGAATAAATTTTAGAATAATTATATAGCATACAAATGAATAGATGTTACTATAACAAGTGGATGATGTTATTAACATTTAATTGAGCAAGACAAATTGATTAAAAAGAATGTTACCTTTTTTGTTTGTTTGTTTTTTGTTTTTTTGTTTTTTGAGACAGGGTCTCACTTTGTGGTTCAGGCTGGCCCTGAGCTCACCCTCAAACTCACATCACAGCAATCCTCCTGCCTCTGCCTCCCGAGTGCTGGGATTACAGGCATGAGCCACCACGCCCGGCACTGTGGTATGTGGTACTGGTTGCTGCTGGGTGTGGGTCTCCACACCCAGTATTGTTATGTGGTTACCGGGGAACCGAACTCAGGCCCTTGCACTTGCAAGACAGGCACCGGAACCACTGAGCTAACTCCCCAGCCCCAAGAATGTTACTTTTTTAAAAAATACAGCTGGATTGATTTATGCCTTTTAGAGTTAATATGAATGAAATATAATATTTCTTCACTTCATCGTTAAGTCAAGGTAAAATGGCCTCATAGAAAGAAGTCTTCTGTCACTTAAAAGTGAATAGGGACTTCTGTGATTCTGGGAACAATTGATTCTTAAACTTGAGTAATAGTTACATTGAATTTATTGTAGCTGTTTTTAATTTCAGGTGTGTTTATTCATATGTGTTGTTTATCTTAAGAATAAGAAAAGATAATTTTGATTTCATTTTCTTTTCATTATTGGCTTTTAAGTATGTGGTGTTTGATGTTCCTGTTTAATGCCATATTAATTGGGTGACATTTGGCAAATTGTTTTACTTCTTTCCCTGTAATTTTCCTTATCACATAATTGAGATAGTAAAATAAAGATATTAAATGTAATCATAATGGTAATAAACACAACAAATGCATTAACAAAAATAAACAGGATAGTAACAAGCACCATGAATGCTTTAATAAAATTCTTTAACAAAATTGTGGCTATGCATGAAAAAATAGCTAACAATTTGCTTTGCACATTGTTAGTATTCAGTGGAGTATTCTATCTGTACTTTGTTATTGGTAATGATAGTGGGAACAGATTCACTAAATATATTGCATTTCTGTCCTTTCTGACACTGCTAGGGCACTTTCATAATTTAAATTTAAAAAATGAAATTAATTTCAGACTTGTTTATTTAGGAATCTGTAATATTATAAGAACAGTGTTCACTGGTGCAGGTGAGCTATTATAAAGAACAGCATTCTTCTTTCATAATTTCTCCATATAGTTTGGAGATGTTTATTTTCTTTAGACCATCTTTGTGCAGTATTTTCACATGGCTCTATAGTTTTGAATAAGTTTGAGAATGAAAATATTTTGTCCATGATTTATTAAGAATACCTAATTTCTGGGGCTGGGGAGTTAGCTCAGTGGTTCCGGCGCCTGTCTTGCAAGCACAAGGGCCCGGGTTCGATTCCCCAGTAACCACATAACAATACTGGGTGTGGAGACCCACACCCAGCAGCAACCAGTACCACATACCACAGTGCCGGGCGTGGTAGCTCACGCCTGTAATCCCAGCACTCGGGAGGCAGAGGGAGGAAGATTGTGATGTGAGTTTGAGGCTGAGCTCAGGGCCAGCCTGAACCACAAAGTGAGACCCTGTCTCAAAAAACCTAAAAAAAAAAAAAAAAAAAAAAAAAGAATACCTAATTTCTTATTGTCACTTGTCTTGCACCATAATTTAACTCATGTCAAGTGTCATTAGAGTGTTTATAGATACTGTTGTCATTTGGTTAAAGGGAAGTAGAATTGAGAATACATTTATATTTTCATAAAGTATAGGTTAGTGACTTACCATCACGTCTAATTCAGTGATACTGTTTTTATCTTTGCTTTGTAAGACCAGCTTCCAGGAATATCCCTAAAATAAATTTTGTCAAATTTATGTGCATATATATATATGTATATGTGTGTGTGTATATATATATACATTATATACTATATATCATTTATTATACATTATATATGTTTATATGCTATAAGCTACATATGCTATGTATACTATATGATATATAAACTATAAATATTTATATACTTGATATATTAATTAAATGAGAAACACTTGCAATAGGAAGTTAGAAGCTAGACTATGGAAAATTAAATCCCTGAAAACACCATAAGGTAAAACTATATGTGGAAAGTTTAATTCTTACCAATTCCTAATTAATTCAAAACTCTTTCTTATCAAGAGTATGCCATGTATCAGTGATAACATAAAGTTATAAAATAATATGTAAATGTTATGATATAAATTCCATGAAATATATTACATACCTTGGATTGGTATACAGTGCTTTTAATAATATTGCATGAAATAGAATTATATATAGTTCTGTGAAATCCAAAATATTAATTAGAGAGAAAATGCATTAAACATCTGAGAGCAGATAAATGATGATTTTTTTTTTTTCTTTAGGCTCTACTGTGGATTGAACCCGGGTCTTTATTCTTGCAAGTTAGGCATGGTACCACTCAGCTAACTCCTCTGTCCACTAGTGTTTCAATATATAATATTCGCTGCCTGAGTAGATCCATACCTTAAAATACACACACACACACACACACACACACACACACACACACACACATCTATATATACTTTGAAAAACTTCAGAGGGTATAAGAGTAATTATAGCAATGAATTAATCTGGAATACTCTCAATTATAAACACACTACATTGAACCACTGATATCTTTACTATGAAAACTTAAAAAGTGAAAATAATAAACTACATGAATGTTCGAAATAGAAAGCAATATAAAAGGATACAAAATGAGATGCTAAAAAAATTGAATAATGAAAAGAGATAATGAAACTGCTAAGTATTTTATTAGTACATTTTCTTTCTTTTCCTTACAATCATATTATATTGTTGTATTGCTATCATTTAAAAATAGTTTTTGTTATAAACAATAAATTTTTAAACCTCAGTACCATGAAAAGGAGCAAGTTTGAAGAGACCAAAAATAAGTAATAAGATTAAACTAGCAACAAAACTTCTCCTATTAAAGAAAAGCCCAGGTAAAACTGGCTTTACTGCTGAAAGCTACCAAACATTAAGAGAAATAATATCATTCCTTACATCATTCCGAAGAATTGAGAAGGAGAAAGAGAGCCAGCATTACTTTGACACCAAACTCAGACACTAGATTCACAGGGAAGAAAGCTAAGTGCCAATATCCTTGGTGAATGTAGATACAGAAGTACCAGCAAATACCAGCAAAATTGAACTGAACAGCAGATTGAAGATGATTCATGATGGCCAAGTGGAATTCATTCCTGGGATGGAAGGATGGTTAAGAAACACAAATTAGGCGCACTAGTTTCCTTCAATAGAATTAAGAACAAAAAGCAGAACTGCAGGAAACATGTCTGTTAAAATTTGATAAAGTATGATACAAATGCTGAACAAGTTACATTCAGAAGCAATGCACATCAGTATAATAGAGACTAAATGGAAAAACACCAACTGTTTGTGTTTTGTGGAATGGGGCAGATCTGAAAGTCCCTTCTAACTTCTGGAGCAGGGCAAGGCTACCCGCTTCTCTGGGCAGAGAAATCAGGCAAAATAGAGAACTGAAACACATTCACAATGGACCACACACATGGACTCACACTCAAAAGAATGCACAATAAAGCTATTAAAATGCATACAGTCTCAATATATATGTTTTAAATTGTTTGTTCAGAAATATTTTGTATTTATATTTGAGCACTGTAAGCATGATTTGTATAAAATAATTCTTATCAAAATATTTTTCAGTTTTTAAAAACAAAATTTTTAAATTTTATTTTTATTAGCATGTGTTTGTCACATATATTGATGACATTAATCACAGGAAATTTGCACCTACACATATCTTAATTATTTTTCCTCTCTATTGCATCAGATATACTATTAACAGCAAAAAGATTGAAGACTTAAAAATAAGACTTGAAAACTGTGGGAAAAAAAAGAAAAAGAGTTAGAGGAAATACCTCTGGATATTGAAATGGATACAACTTCTCTTTTATTTATTCATTCTTTTATTATACAATCAAACCACTGAATATCAAACAAAATAGCTAAATGGATCTTCCTCAAATTAAAATTCCTCCAACACTGTTGGTAACCAAGAAAACAGAAATCAAAACAACAATGAGATAAATAATGATCATTAATAAGCAGAAAAAATATATATAGTGCAATACTATTCAATCATAATAAATATGAAGTCCTGTCACTTGTACCAACATGGAGGGAAGTGGGACTTATGTTAAGTGATATAATGCAGACCCAGAAAGCCTGTTACTGCATGATTTCATCTTCCTTTGGAATCAAATACAGCTGACTGCATAGAAATTGATGAAGACACGATGGTTCCCACAAGTTGGAGAGACAATCAAGGATGGTGAGAGGTTGGTCAATGGGTACTCAGTTACAGTTACACGAAAGTATCAGGGTGTTCTCCGCTATTGGTGGGAATGTAGACTGGTGAAACTACTGGGGAGATTGGTGTAGAAATTCCTCAAAAAATTAAAATTAGAGATCTCATTTTGACCCTGCTGTTCTGCTATGTATATATATGAAAGAAATGAAAAATTCATATCACAGTGACATATGTGCAGCCATGTTTATAGCAGTTCAGTTTGTGATAGCTAAACCTTGGAAACAAATTCCCATCAACAGAGATAAAGAAGATGTGTTTTTTTCCTGTAAAATTAAATATTACTCAGCCATAAAGAATGATAAATTTGAGTCATTTATACTCAAATAGTTGTACATGGTGGACATCCTAAGTGAAATAAATAAATAAGTCACAGATGTGTAAATATTGTATCTTTTCTCATGTATAATAATATGAAGATGTCAATGTGTTCTAGAATGTATGATAGATAATGTGAAATATAAAAAATTCAAAGGGAAAAGTGGGGTAGGGGTAAAAAGAAGGGAAATAATCTGATGGTTAAAAAAGGAAAAAAAAATCTTATGTATATAGAGGCAGAGGTTTGTAGAGGGGCAAGGGAATGGGGAAAATGAGAAATCAGTCATGTCATGTAGTGGTACAAACTGACAATTTTGCCTGTAATTATGATGTATATATAAAATATACCAATAAGGAATTAATTTTAAAAAGAATATTCAGGGTGGTATTTCATACTGAGGTGATTAAAAATTATAAAGGATTGAGCTGAGAATTTAGCTCAGTGGTTCTGGTGCCTGCCTTAGATGTACAAAGGCCTGGGTTTAATTCCCTGGTAACCATATACAACAATGCGGGTGCATGGAAACTCATGCCTACCAGCAATCAGTACCACATATCAGTGCTGGGCGTGGTGGCTCAAGCCTTTAACCCTAGCCTGTGGGAGCCAGAGACAGGAGGATTGCTGTGAGTTCCAGGCTTACCTGGGCTACATAGTGAGCTCAGGGCCAGCCTGAACTACACACACACAAAGAGCAAGACCCTGTCTCAAACAAACAAACAAACAAACAAACAAAAAGGATAGTACTTGATATTTTAAAAACTCTGAAAGTATTTTGAATGTTTTTAACATAAACACATGATAAATATATGGGGAGGTGTTTTAAACCTGACTTAAACATTACAGAATATGTGTATGTACTTCATGGTACCCCATGAATGTGCATAATTTTTGTCCATCAATCAAAACTATAGAAACAATGAAAGTTCTAAGATCAATATATGCAAAATACATCCCAGCATATCCAGGTATTTAACCAATAAAAATGAAAACATTTCCACATAAATACATATAAGTGAGGGTACATAGTAAAATCATTCATAATAGTCCCAAACTAGAAACAAGAATAAAGTTTATCACCTTATTCATGGACAAATAAATTCAGGCATATACACACAACACATCCTGAGCAATTAGAAAAACATACATTGATGCATAGCAGCATTGGCAACTCTCCCTACACAGCGGGCAAAAGAAGCTACAAAAGACCATGTCTGTAGAACTCTACTCATGTGGTATTATCAAGTCACGTGTTTAGAAATCAAAAGCTGATATTTTCCCCCAAAGCTGTGTCTTTCTGAGGAACATAATGGATACTGTCTGCAAGAAGATGTGAGAAAACGTTTCAAGTTGGCAGAAATGTTTTAACTGTTGATGACAGTGGAGGTTATATTATGCATATAGTTCCCCAAAATAGATGGGTGTATGCATTTTATTACACTAAAATTATATCTGAGCCAAGTTTGTTTAAAATCTGTGCTTTGATAAAAGCAAGGTTTTTGGGTTCATCAGCTCAAATTTATTTTATGCAAATACTAGAGCCATGAAGTAAGGAGTGTGGCTCACTGTCTCTGAAGTGCTCATCTCGCTTATACATTGTGAGTGACACTGTCATCTGTCTGTTTTGAAGTAAGATCTATGGAAGTCATGTAAATGAAAGTGTCCTATAGAAAGTGTTTTTTCAGGTCTTCCACATTTCTTCCCACTGGAGTTCTGTTCTAGCCTCTGTTGTAATTTTGGCTACAAAGGCTTTGAAGTAATGACGTAGTCTGCTTTTCCCAGATCCCACATCTTTCCCCTTGCTTTGAAGGTGTCAATGTGAAGACCAGCATGTAGAAACCACTGGAGCTCATTTCTGCTGTCAGCAGTTCTTATGCAAGACTGTTTAAACAGCCTTGAATACATGCTTTCCATTAGCAATGGTGGGTACCACCCCACGCTGCCTCTGGTAATTCTCCCGAAAGGTCAGATCTGAACACGTTTATTCCTGTACCTCCTCTCTCTCCCTCCTCCTAGAACCAGGCCCAATTACTTCTGTTTTGTATGCCAGTATCTTCATCAGGACTGCACAGCAGAAAGCACAATATTCTTAAGTGACAATTTTTAGCTGGCAGCATATCTGATTAATGAGGCAGGGCTGAAATGAACTTTTCTTCATGTCATATAGATTTCTCAAGTCAAGTAAAATTCCCCTTGTTATGTTACCCATTAACATCTTCACCACCAATAACCACGGTGAAATATAATGTACATTTTCCAGACAGAAGCATTCATCCTTGTCCTGTTATCTCTGTAAATAAAATGTGACATGATTTGATATTAACACAGATAAATTTGCCTATTTAGAAAGTGTTTTAGTCAATACAGCATTTCCTGACTGTATGTCTAAGACACATATATACAAATAGGGATATTATGTTAAAATTGTAACAGGTATATCTTGATGACAGAAGTGGAATGCAGAAGTAGACAGAGATCTCTGACATGTAATTATTGTGAATGGCAGAAATGCTGTATACATTTAAAAATAATCAACCATGTAACTAAAGAAAGAATGCTTTCCCATTTAAAATTAATTTTCCAAACAAACCCTATTTAGCATGCTAAAATTGTTTTCAGAGCACAGTAACCAAAATGACAAGTGCTCCAATTCTGTCCTATGTCTGGCTGTATTTAAGAAAATTCATTTGTCCTACTACTGCAGAGCTTAATAGCAAATGTCTAATATTATCATGTAACTAGAGGCAAATAAATTAGAAATCTGCTAATGGAAGATGAGTATCTAACACAGTTGACTAAAAAAAATAAGATTAAAAAAAAACTTTAAAGCAATTACTGATTTTCTTACCATATGAAAACATTATTATTTTCAGATATGACCCTAATGTAAGAACTGTGAAAAGACAGTCAATTTACAACTTGAAAGTAACTACATGTATCAAATGATAAAATTCCACATTTTCTGATCTCTACAAGTATAGGAAGAACTGGATCGTCTATAAGACTAAAATACTCAATAAAATTTTATACGTAAATCACCTAAGACATCATCCAGACTATTGTTGGTGCCCAAGAAGTATTAGCTATTGATTACTATCATTGTTAATCACCCAGTTCTGTTTTGTGAAGCCAGAGTATCATCTTTTCTAGGCTGGTTTATAAAATGAACATTTATACAGCCTACTTATAATCATATAGGTTGATTGTACTCTGACCCCTGTTAGACCCACAAGGTGATTGTTTCTGTATAAATTACTCCAAGGAGCCTCCGTATCAGAGTTTTGACACTGCAATTACAGATAATGTTATCTAATATTTCCATTCAACTCATTCAACTTAGCATATGTAAAATAGTATAACTTCAGGAAACTTCACCACTTCCCCCTTGGGACTCTCCCAGAAACTGAGTGCCCATTCTCCTTGTTTCCAGGAAACCTCTCCAGATTTCTTCCTTCATCATACGATCTTGTGAACCCGTGAAGCTGTCACATCTGCCATCTACCAAGTTAGGAGTTGTATTTTCCCACATCATTATTACCTAGACTACTTTAGGAAAGTAGTATGTTTAAGTGACTATGTGCTCATTAGATTAAGAAATATAGGGAACATTGTGCATAACGTTGGATGAATGCTTACCATGTGTTAGACATTGTACCCGTTCATCCAGCACCTATGAATTCACACATTTGTTCATCATTGCATTGGAGCAAAAACAATATTTTAGATACATGTGCTTTGTGTGGATAAATCTGAGTGAAATCTTAAGAAAAAAATGGTTTCTAAGTACTTTCTATCACACGGGTAGGCACCTCTTTCATCCTCAGAAGCTACCATGATAAAAAGCTGCAACTCATTACCTCCATGAGACTTTCTAAAGTTTCTCTTCCATTAAGAAAAAAAAAAATCTAAAAACAAAAATTGCTTCTGAGTTTTATATTCAGACATTAGGACCAGAGAAACATCTGACATTTCTTTCTCACATCCTTCTTAGCCTGCATCTAGTTTCTTTTTTATCCTGGCCTCCGTCTTTTTGCATTCATTGGCACCCCTCCCCTCCATTCTGAGGATTTGTATTTGGAACTTATTCATATTTACGCAATAGCCTGGATTATCTTTTTTTTTTTTTTTTTACTTATGTAGGAATTCATTGACATGAAATAGAATGAAGGGTGATCTCTCACTTCTTATAAACACTTCATTATTTTCCTTTGGTATTGGAAGACAACAAAACAAAACAAAGCATATCCTCACAGAGTGTCTCCTCAGTAATTACTGCCAGTGTTGTCAGTTGCAGACCGCCCTCCTGCCTGCACAGGAAATGTCTAGCAGGGAAAGACAAAGAAGGAGAGTTAGCCATTTTTATTCCTCTTGGACTTGGAAGACTAAAATCAACTAAAATCAACTCAGCTGTCCTTACCCTCTGGCCGGCTTCCAGGCCAAACGTGCCTCTCCTGTTTTGCGTATTGGTCCTCCTGAAATCGGTTTGGATGGGAAGACGAAGGAGCCAGTCACAGAATGGAACCCTTTTCTTTGCCAAGGCAGCACCTGCCCTTCAAAATGCGCCTTTCCTTTAATGAGAACATCCTGTCTGCACGACAGCTGGCCTCTCTGTCTTTGCCTGGCTTATTCCAGAAACTATCTGCTTCACATTTGTCTTTTTTACTTCTAATTTCACTATAATACAATTTAATAAACATACACTTTTTTGTCTCATATGAGGAAAGGATAATTTTTGGACTTGCTTTTGTCCCTCTTTTTATTATTTTCAGATTTACTGCATTTGTTCCACATGAACAGAAAGTGATAGCATAAGAAGGAATGTTTCCTTCAGTAGTGAGCATCGAGCTTGATGTCTTTGCTGAGTCTTGCTCAATTTGTGACCTTCAACAAATAGCCTGAACTTTATTTTCCCCCACTGGTAAATGGGAAGAAATAATCCCTTCTTTCTTTTAAGTGCAGGCACGAACATGTTAGGGACTTCTAATTCAGACTCAATGGCACAGACATATCGTTTTTCATTCCTCTTTGCTAAGTACAACATAAGTTATAGAAATAGTGCAGGTAACACCAAAAAGAAAACCCTGGAAGGGTATAAAGGTGAAGGAAAAAACGATTTGGACCTCAAGACTAGAAGAAAATGTCCAACATCACGCCATTTTACATTTTTCCACTCAGCGGATGATATCCAGGCATGGCATTGCCCTGACCTTAGTTTGCCACAGAAAGTGACCTTGGTAGGTTCATTTCTCCCAGGGATAAAGCAGAATCCTTGGAGAAGCATCGGGACAGCTGGACTCCAACACTGCCTGGAAGGGTGTTCTATCAGGAGCTCTGCTCTCGGTGTGTACAGTGCACTTTGTGGCCTAGTGGAACTAAGATATTCCTCTCTAGTGAGAAAGGCTGAATGGAAAGATGGAAGAAGTAGGAGCGACCTGATCATTGCAAGAAATTTCATTTGCCAGACCTTTATTCCCTTACTCCAGAGACGGTGATTCCTCTCCGTGACCCAGAATTTCCACCTGAGTCCAAGAAAATCCCTGGACTCTAAATTCCTCTTCTCTATCAGTTGCATTAGAAGAAAAGAATGGAAGCCCTACTGATCTCAGATAAACCAACCATCTGAAACTATATCACCCAAGCTCTACAA
Source organism: Petromus typicus (assembly GCA_004026965.1). NCBI lineage: Eukaryota > Metazoa > Chordata > Mammalia > Rodentia > Petromuridae > Petromus > Petromus typicus. The sequence continues at coordinate 73,299 of PVIR01000522.1, forward strand.
ATTAAATATCTGCCCAGAGATGTTCGATAAACCTGAGGCTGTCTGCTGAAGGCAGACATTTAAACAGGACTTAGTCTTTAAACAGAACAGAAAGACAAACTGTCAGGGAGACAGTAGGAAATCACTCATCCTACCAAGTACCCAGAAAATAACCTGCATGAGAAAAGATAATGGACTTGCGCTGACACCCATGTGAATCAAATTATGGAATTATCTGACAAGGATTTTAAAGCCAGAATCATGAAATGTGTTCAACAATCAATTATAAACTCCTTGAAACAAATAAAAAATACCAGAAATGACAGAAAGGAAATAAGAATTACATAAAAGGAACAAATGAAATGATAGGACTGAAAAATATAGTATTAGAAATAATAAGAAAGTTTACTGAATAAGCTCAGAGTAGCAATGAGATGACATGTGAAAAACAACAGTAAATACGAGGGCAGATCAATGCAATTTAACCAATCTGAGCAACAAAGAGAAAATGTACTGAAAAAAAGGAAAAGAGTTTCTGAGTCTTTGGGTACAATAACATCAAACCATTGCAATTATCATATTATCGACATACCAAAAGGGAAGGAAAAAGAATGAAGCTAAAAGTTGGAAGAGATAATCACAGAAAGTCTTCCACATTCCAACTTTTACAGGTTCATGACTTTGAACAAACTCCGAATTCTTACATCAAGGAGCACAAAAATTACTTATTGAAAAATAAAGACAAAGGCACTCTCTCTCTCTCTCTCTTTTTTTTTTTGTCTTTTGTGACAAAGTCTCACTTTGTAGTTCAGATTGGCCCTAATCTCACTGTGCATCCCAGGCTAACCTTGAACTCCCAGCAATCCTTTTGCCTCTGCCTCTCAAGTGCTGGGATTACAGTCCTGAGCCCCCATGCCTGGAATTGCAGTATGTTACCAGGTAGATGCCAGAACCACTGAACCAAATCCCTGGCCCAACAAGTTCTTGAACATAGCCAACAAGGAGCAACATATCCAGAGGGAGGAACAGTTTAAATGTCAGTGCATCTCTCTAGTATGATTTTGGAAGTCAAAAAGCATGACAAACATTTTTAGCAAAAGAAACTGGAAAATAGCTGCTAATCACAACTCTATACAATAAAACTATCTTCAAGGAATAAATACAAAATAAATGAAATATCAGATAAAGAAAAAGAAAGAATATATTCCTAGCTGACCTCTTCTTACAGACAGACTGGTGATAGAAGCTTTTTGAAACAGAGAAGGAAGAAAAAAGAAAGAATCTTAAGGCACTATGAAGAATTAAAAAAAAATAGAAAAGAAAAAAATATGAGTCACATAGACTGTCACTATCTTCACAAAAATTAGACATTTTATGAATATTAGAATTTGTGTTTAAGGCAGAATTTCAATTACCATCTGATACCCGTGGTTACTTACTTATTAATTTATTTCCAAATGAAAATAGAGCATTTTCAAATTGGAAAGGAACTAAGAGTTGGGAGGAGCCCAGAGGGATGGGAGGCTTAAAATTGTAACCATGGGCAGCTCGTCCCACTGCGGAAACACGATGGCAGAGAACATGGTGGTGGAAAAGCACTCCATCTGTGCCAGCCAAAAAGGAGAAAGAGAAGGGTCAAAGTGGCATATGAATGTACCCTTTGAAGTCACACTCCTAGTAAACCATTTCCTCAAGTCTCCCCTTCCTAAGAGCGTATTGAGTGACATAACTCATTTACAAATGGATGAATTCCCTGATCAACTCAGCATGTTCAAAATCTAATCTTCTTGTACACATGGGAAATGGAGAGGACATTTTAGATTGAATCCATGTCACTGTGGAACGTACAGGCCGTGCTGCCTCCATACAAACAGCAGTGGATCAGATCGACGCCTGACATGCATCATTTAAGGAACTTTATATTTAAATCTTTAAAGTTTGGATACATAAGATTCAATTTATATGACGAGTTTTAAATGATGCAGTTTTGAAATGGAGATCAGTGGTTGTCAGGAATTCTGGTCAATTGAGAGGGGAGATGTTGTAAGACAGTCAGCACAAAGTATCCTATGGTGATGGAAATTTCACATGATGGTGAATGTACAATTGTTCCAGGTGGCAAGGGTGTTCAAAGCTCGATACCCACTAGAATAAGCAAACCTAGAAGCATCTAAAGAAGGTAAAATGAATGTACCAATATTATCATAAGTACTACTCTGATATTGTATGATAAGTTTGCAAAGTGTTACTTTTAGTGAGTCTGGAGAAAATATGTAAAGCTTAATTCCATGTTAGTTCTTAAAATTGCATGTAGATCAAAAGTACCTAACTACAAATTTCATTTTAAAATAAAAGTTGAAGATGATATAGATATAGACATAGATATAGATATAGATATAGATAGATATAGATATATTTTTTTGAAACAGATTCTTGCTTTTGTAGTTCAGGCTGGACCTGAGCTCAACCTTGAATTCACAGCACTTTTCCTGCCTCTGCCTCCCAAGTGCTGGGATTACAGGCATGAGACTCCACATTTAGCACCGTGGTATGTGGTTCTGATTGCTGGTGGGCATAAGTCTCCACACCCAGCATTGTTATATGTGGTTACCAGGAAATCAAACCCGGGTCCTTGCACTTGCAAGGTAGGTGCCAGAACCACTGAGCTAAATCTCAGCCCTTAATAACATATTTTAAGTAAACAGTTTAGACACATGAGATTAAAAAAGAAAAAATACTACAACCATGCTACCTTTTAATTTTTATTATTTTTCTGTTCAATAGAAATTTATCTGCCTTATTTCATTTCATCCTTTACATAAGCATGCATGAATTCACTTATTTATTCAACAAACAATTCCAGTCAGCATGCTATTCTAGTATAAGTTGTACAATTTTCCAGTGATGAAATCTAAAATGAAGAGATGTATTTATAGAAAAAATTACAGAAAATATTCGAATTTTTAAATGTCTTTAAAATAATATTTTGCTTTATGTAATGTTTGTATTGCAAAGAGTAGCTTTTAACTTTCTTACAGTGTCTAAGTCAGATCGGCATTATGCGCAACAATTTATATGAAATAATTATGGGACATTCTAGTGTTTATTTCTAGAACATGAGCTGTTCTCAGAATCTTATGTTTTTCTGATTGTTATAAAAATATTATATTGTTCTCAATCACTGGATGAACAAATCACATTATATATTTTCTCTACACAAATTCCAAACAAACTACCATGATGAATGTTTAACATTTTCAGGCTTGTACTAGTTTTTAGCTCAGTACTAGCATTCATGTTAGAGTTTTTATTAGTAGTAGTGGTAAATAATGCATTGTACTTTGAAAATGTTAGAATATGTGTTCCTTATCAATAATGTACTATGAAAAACCCATTGTTATGATTTAAATTTTAAAACTCATTTATTATTGACCAATTTTGGAAAAAATCAGATTATGTTTTAGTTGAATTGTCAAATGCTTCACATAATATCTATCCTGGGTCCCTGCATAGTCAAATAGCATAACAAATGCTGTATCAGCAGTGTTGGTATGTAAATTTTTTAAAAATTCAAAATCTTGAATTTTAAGTATATACTACTTGAGTTATCTTTCTTTAATAACTTTCAGACTGTTTTTATATTTTCCTTGTATGAGCCTAACAAAGTTGAAAACATTGTATGTACATAAGTGTGTGCAGGTGAAACATACCAAATTCTGTGAGTTATGACTTATGTCTAGACCCGCGACGCCTAATGCAATCAATAATAGAGGCTTTCAGAGGTGGCTAGATCTAGAGTATATGATGCTGGAGCCAAGAGTGTGAGATTTACTAAGTGAATCCTCTGGTTGGTGTGGCAAAGTTTTGGATAGGATGAAGGATTTCCCACCCTGGCTATGAGTGCTCTCAACCTAGTTGTTGTGTACTCTGAAGAACACAAAAGGGATGAAAATAGGGCTGCAGGAATCATTACTTGTTGCTAATTCACTGCTTCACTGCTTTTCTGTCTGCCTGCCATGGACTGTTTTTCCCCTATGACTTCCTCGACCATGCCACCCTGCCCTGGAGCCAGCTAAGTATAAATTGAAACCTCCATGAGCTATGAGCTAAATAACCTTTGCTCCTTTAACTTTGGGTGGTGACATGGTGAGTATTTTGTCTCAACAATGAAAAAAATAACTCAGATACTGTGTGTATTACAGATTTATTATTTTCCAGAGAAATGACATATCTATCAATAGATAGACAGATAGATAGATAGACAGATATCTTCTACTAGTGTAAGAGGCTTTGATTTACTGAATTAACTAAAAGTTCATAAAAAGGAAGTGAACATTTTCACTTTAAGAGAATATTTTGAAATAAATATTTAAAATTAATGTTGCAAACAAAATCTAGACAATAGTCTCATTTATACCAAAAGTGAAAGAGACAACTCCAGGCAGGTTGCGTATTTATAATTATCTATGACACACATGATGCATTTCAGAACTTAGTTCATTGAAATAATACCCCAGAAGTTTGTGCAATATGCAAACTGTTTTTTTTTTTTTTCCTGGAATTAGACTACCTAAGATCAGAATTATCATCACAAATCTGTTACCTGTCTTTCTAAACTTTTGTGTCTCAGTCTGCTCATCTGAAAAATAGAAATGCAATAGATGATAACAATACCCACATAATGGTCTTGTATAAAAATAAACTAAGATCCTATGCAGACTACCATAGCATGGTCAGTACTCAGTGTACGTAAGCTTTCATTAGTTTCTCCCTCAACTCTCACACCAGTTGTACAAATAAGTTAATGCTATTTTCATATTATCAAATGATAATTTTGAAGCTTAGAGAAATCAAATCATTTTCTTAAATTCAAAGAAAAAACAGTAGAGCCAGACCTCAAACACAGGTGTGTTGAGCTTTAAACTTTAATATATTTCCATTTTTGTTCTTTCTTCTTCTTGATTTGATCAAGTTGAAGACAAAAAACAAACAAAAACATCACACTGCCTGTGCACTGACTGCTTGGAGAGACTCTAGATCCATCCCACAGCTAAATATAAACTGTAAATCACAAGTTATTGTTGGCAAAGCCACTGTATCTTTGATTTTCAAGTATTTTTGATTTGTTTCACATACATTTATTATTAAACATGTTCAATAGGAGAATGGTTAGTGGGACAGGCTGAAAATTTTAAGTAACTGCTTCAAATGAGCTAGATTTAAATAGAGTAATTTGCCATCACTGACCAAACCAAATCATGTGTTGGAGAAAAGGGAGAACTCTGACTGCCAGCTGAAAATGTAAAGCAAAATGGATTAAAAATGCTTCTTGAGTACTCTGTTCTGACAATACCTTCTTGCATCAATTTGGATTTTAAGAGTACTATAGAATTTGTGAGAGTAAACTTACAAAAGAATCAACTGGGGACAGGGGATTTAGTCAGTGGTTCTGGCACTTGCCTTACAACTGCCAGGCCCCAGGTTTGATACCTGGTAACCACATACAACAATGCCAGGCATAGTGACTCATGCCCACCAGTAATCAGAATCATATACCACAGTGCCACATATGATGGCTCATACCAGGATGTATTCCTAATTCTTTCAGTTCTTCACATGCCTTTAACACTTTTGCCTTTTTCTTTTGATATCAGATTCTCTATTTCTCCCTTAGAAGCTTATGTTCAAGCTTTACATGTTCCAACAGTGACTCTAAGACAAGTAATGTAGCAGGACTATGCACTCCATTGTATTCCCATACATTGAAAAGTCATTTCTCAGACTGCCTTTGCCAGTGAGATGAAAGGTTACCAGTGTTCTTATTTTCAAAGAATTTTTAATTATATTTTCTATAGCTGAAAGCACACTGTGATTTTAATGGAATTAGGATGCACAGTTAACAATAGTAGCACCTTATCTATGAGGCTGACTTGACACTGTTGACCCCGTGTTCATCAATATGCTGCGAGTTGAGACAGAGTCCCAGGTTTAGGTATACTGTTTTAAGTCTTTGTAATCTATGATTTCTTTGCTTCTTTGCTGGAATGTTTGGGCCACTGACACTGAAAACCTCAGAAAGAGTGCTTTCTATAACTGCAACTCTTAGCTAGTTTCAGACTTTGGTATATTGAGTACACTGATGAGGGCGAGTATTCCTAGTGTGTTAGGTCAGGCCTAGAAGCAGAGCCTGAGATCATTAAAGTGGTTTGTTAAAATAGTGTTCATAGGGCTGGGAATTTAGCGCAGTGGTTCTGGCGTCTGCCTTGCAAGTTCAAGGACCCAGGTTTGATCCCCGGTAACCACATACAATGCTGGGTTTGCAGATGAGGCTAAGCTCTGGGCCAGACTGAACTTCAAAAAACAAAACCCTGTCTGAAAAATCATATATATATAATCATATATATATATAACACTATATATATATATATATATATATAATCATATATATATATAAAGTGTTCTTTGAAGAAAGATATGTTGAAAGAAGAGTTACAGATAGAAAAATAACCTGGGTGAGGATGTGCTTTTCTGTTTCCAGCCTCGACCTCAGAGGCCCTAGAGTGTAAGTTTATATCAGCTCAATCAATTTGGAGGAGAGAAGTTCAGCCAGGTATATTATGTGAGACACTCGTGGACTATTAGATAATTTAGGAATGTGGATTATACAACTTTTAAGCATCAAAGAGACCTGAGAGTGAGGGTAGATGGCTGGTGAAGGAGGGGTCCATGTTTTATCCATTTGCAGTGAACTCCAAAGGCAGTTTGAGATGGGATGATATCCTAATAAAAGAGATAAGATTAGAGAATTGAATGCATCTGATTTACTCAGAAATGAGAGCTATTAGGGTTATTTATCTCCACACTTCCTGACTACAAAAAAAAAAGAACTCGAGAGGATGATTAAATTTTTTATTCTGTCATGTTGCAATTGCTTCATGTACACAATAAGTTTGGAGCCTTCATCTGTAATTTTGGTATCATGTCTAAACATCAATGGGGAATTGGCATGTTAGAATCTGTTCTTCCTTTCAGTAAAAACTGCAAAATGATCACTATGAGTTTCATGTAAATATACACTTAAGTCTCTGCAGTGCTGAACTCGGCCTTGTTGAGCAGGATCTTTTGTTTTCTCAGCCTGAGCCTTTTTTATGTTGAGGTTCAAATGCATGATGGGCTTTGTGAAAAAGGAAGACAAACTTCAAAGGGAAACTAACGGGGGAAGGGGAGAGCAAAGACGGGAAAGAAAATAATTTATGCTAAAATGGAAAATAAAGAAATAAAGATTATGTGTATGGGGGTAGGATGTGGAAGGGAGGGCAGGGAAATGGAAAAAAATAAGAATCAAGATATATCACGACCAGGTACAAATTGCTAACGAGGAATGTGATCATAATGTATGCCTAACATGGGCCAATAAACCCAATTTATTTTTTTAAAAAAGAAAAAAAAAGCCTCATAGATAGTGAAAAAGCAACATGTACTAGAATAAGGATAACTTACTGGAGATAAAAATACCTTAAATAATTCATGTCCACTTCACATACAAAAAAATGCCACCTTAGTGTGGAATTTTATTATTTAATATTCTTAAAAAAGTCTCTGCTTATCAGCTAAGACATTAAGGGTGGTAGGTAAGTTACTGTCCACAACCTATGGCTTTCATCTACTTCTGAGTTGTTTGGGAAGAATTTTGTTCCCTACTTTTTGACGTCATGTGTGTGGTCACGTGATTCTCTTTTCAGCCATACGAAGGAACCCTAAGTATATGTATCATCCCAGATGAAAGCAGTTCATTGTTGATGTTTAACTCTCCAAGTCGGTCTTTCCCTCTGTGGAAGCAGAGTCAGGGGGAGCAATCAGGGATGCTGAAATAAGATGAAAGGGACTTTGTCTGGCAAAGCATTCAGACCAACACCAAAACTTACATGAACAAATAGTCCATTAGGAGATGACACTGACACTTTAAGTTATTTGAAAACTTACATTACCTAGGCCAGTAAGGGAAGCCCTTTTAGAGGCAAATGCCCAGAACCAAACCCATTTATTTATTCCAAAGTGTCAATATTACAATTAAACCTGAATATTGAGGTTAAAAAAATGAATTATACATGAAATTCTTGCTTTAGAAGAAAAACAACACACACACCATAGGTTCACCACTAGTGAACTAGGGTATTTTTTTTTTTTTTTTTTTTTTTTTTGAGACAGGGTCTCGCTTTGTGGTTCAGGCTGGTCCTGAGCTCAGCCTCAAACTCACATCACAGCAATCCTCCTGCCTCTGCCTCCCAAGTGCTGGGATTACAGGCATGAGCCACCATGCCCGGCTGAACTAGGGTACCTTTAATAAAGCATAAGTTGAAGCATTCTGTACCATTTAAAGTGTAACAGAACACTGAGTATTGTAAGTTTCACATAGCAGGAAAGCTTCAGGATTTTAATGGAAAATGATAGAGTAGGTAGGAAAAATAAGGTTTAAATGTAATACTGTTTGAGTCTAAACCCATGCTCTACCACTTATACAATGTGAACGGAAGATCATCTGCATTATCTCTGTAGTGGATTTAACAATATGATTATCACATGTCAGGGTCCTGAGGGCAGCCACCTATTAGCAACATTTGACCTTCCTATTTCGAAAAGTGTCAATCATTTTATCCCAAATGTAATTTTGAAAAGCAATCATATTTTCATAGGGAAAGGCAATAATCCATGCTTCACAATTCGACACAGTTACATATTTTGGAATTCAAATAAACTTCAAATCTAAATGAGAGAGTCTAGAATCAAAATAAGGGTGAGATACAATTGATTCTTAATGATCTGCTATTACTAACTTTAGTACTATTGACATCACCACATATGATTTGTTCACTAGTCAAATGTTATACTTAAAAGTGATACTCAGAAGTTGTATAATCCTTATTCCTAAATTACCTAATAGTCCACGAGTTTCTCACGTAATATACCTGGCTGAACTTCTCTCCTCCAAATTGATTAGTCTGATATAAATTTACACTCTAGGGCCTCTGAGTTCAAGGCTGGAAACAGAAAAGCACATCCTCACCCAGGTTATTTTTCTATCTTTAATTTTTCTTTCAATACTAAAGCCCGAATATTGTCACTCACAATATTCTAATTGAAAAAATAAATAAACAAATAAAAGTGGGAGTCAAATAGTGTAAATTATACTCCTAAAGTCCTGATGTTTCTGAAGAAGAGCATTCAAATAGTTTCACCCGCATACGATTCCTGAGACTTATCTTATTCGGCCCCTTGCTTTGTGTTCTCAAACACATGCTCTTAACTACCTTGTTACTCATTTTTTTTCCATATAAATTTGAAATAGTAACATCTCCATGAATTTTTGGTAGGCTGTATGGAATGAGATCACTCATGTACAGACACTCAAAAGAGCTTGCACGAGGTGGCACAGTTTTGTTTTGCTGTGGTCATTCATACAAGAATATGATACATGAAATGATTGTTCTGCCATATAATATAAAAGAATAGAATTTTCGATATCTGCCTAAAAATAAATGGGCAAGGGTAAGTGTTGAGGTAACTGTCTTTATAGGTTTTTTTTTTTTTTTTCCCCAGAACTACATCTCTGGAGAATAGCTCTGTGGCTCACTAGAGCAATCAAAATTAAAAATTTATGTATGAGGCTTAAATACTCAAGAATAGCTCAGAGTTAAACACATCACACTAGTTAAAATTTTAAAAGATGCAATTATCTCTTTTGGCAATCTCTGAATATCCTCTGGATTGTTGGTGAATATAAAATGCTCTCAAACAGTAACTTTTAAAGGTTCTATTAAATTAAAATATAGATGGATACATTTTCCTTTTGTAGGATCATCTTTCCTTTAAGTTCCACTCAGAATATTGATAACTTTTTGGAAAAATAAATTTACTCAGTCAAATTTAAAACTTTCAAATATTTTTAAGTAAATGGAAAATTTATATTTACTAATGTACAGAATATAATAAGTTTTAATATCTATCACAGACACATATACACATGCACATAAATGTTTTATGATAAGTCATACATGCAGAATTCTCATAAGTTTGAAAGTATTAAAATTTTTAGGATTAAAATTTTTAGGGCTTGATTACTTATGCATAGAATGATATGTCAAATGACAATATGTAATTTTTCTCTAAAGATATAGAAAAAAACTTAAAAAGGTAAATAATAAATCACTGATAAGTATGGCATATGATTTTTGTGTGTATTCATCAAATCTCTCTGTACATATATTTTCAAATATATATATAAAATATACATATATTTTCATATATATAATATATATAAATATGTATACAAATAGATACACACATATATATGCAGTATATATACTGTATACTATATACAGTATATGTATGTGTATGTGTGTGTACACATATACTAGGCATTGTTCTGGGCAGTGGGATACAGACATAATATAAGAGACAAAATTCATTAACTGTGGTTCTTTCATTTTAGCAGGTAAGATAGAAAGTCAACAGATAGACATCCATGTGATAAGTTGACATGCTATGAAAAAACACAAAGCAACGTGGGAATAATGTTCCTGGGATTTTCATTTAATACTGATTGATTACTTGTTAGAGTTTTGTGGAAATCATCTGAGATACTCAAATGGAATACTGAAGATAGTTTAGCAAAAGGAGTATTTGACTAATAGGTAGGAAAACTCTAATTGTTGCTCTAATTGAATGTTCAGGACATCCATTTTTGTAGTTACTTTTGTCATTGCTGAGAGAAAATGTCCAACACCCACTTAAAGTGTGCATGGTTCACAGTCTGTAGAGGTTTCATCCCCAGTTGGCTGGTTCCACAGTGGGAAGGGCATGGCAGAAGGGCATCACAGAGGAGAAACAGTCCAGGGTTGGGGGAGGGCTGAGTGAACACTAGCCTTCTTTGCGTCGTTGCACTGTATGCATGATACCTGCCCTTGGGCAGGTAGAGCACTCACACCCTTAATCCCAGCCCGAACTCTGCCAAGGCAATCAGTGAATCAATTGAACAGCAGACCATCCTACACCCCAGATGTTGCCAGCTCTGAATAGCCCCCACTGTGACTGATGGGGCTTTGGAGGGGCATCCAGACAGACACACACTGTAACATCCATCAAAGCGGTAAAGACACCTTGTCCTGGCAGAACCCAGAGTAGAGCAGAGAAGGGCAAGAATTCGGTTAACTGAGGGCAACATGACAAACACAGGTGAGGAAATCACTCTCTGGGGAGTAGCCAATAGCACAAAGCTGTAAATGAAGTCAAGGAAAAACAACATGGTAGTTTTCTGAAGGAAGCTTATCTTACTTACTTTTCTGTAATCACTCAGACAAAGTACCCTGTTCCCAAAGTTAAAGGGGGAAAAGTTTACTAAACTCTTGAGGTTCTATTGCATAATTAGCTGGTCCAAGGCAGAGTGGCTTGGCAGAGGGATCATAGTTAATGGTGGCAGAAAGTAATAAAAATAACAAAGGACTTTAAGAGTGTCTTTCAGGCCCTTCTTTATGTTTTAACCAGGTTCACATCTTTATTCCTAGTGCCCTTGAGCTTAATACTACACCATGAATAAATTACAGCATCTCATTCTTTAGATCCACTTACTTCTAGCTCTAGTCACCTCTAAAAAGCTCCACATGGGGCTGGGGAGTTAGCTCAATGGTTCCAGCTTATGCCTTGCAAGCACAAAGTCCCAGGTTCAGTCCTTGGTAACCACATATAACAGTGCAGGGCATGGTGACTCACACCCACCAACAATCAGTACCATATTCCACAGTGCTGGGCATGGTGGCTCACACCTGTAATTCCAGCAGTCAGGAGGCAGAGAAGTTGAATTGCTGAGTTTGAGGCTGAGCTCAGGACCAGCCTGAACTACAAGGCAAGAAGTTATCTCAAAAAACTGAAAAAACTAAAACTAAAAAAAAAAAGCTCCACATAAGTAACTGTGACCACATAAGGCTTTGGGGGATAGCTAGGCATAAGCCTTAATAATTCCAAAAGAACAGAAAGTTTTACATTCTTGTCATCTCCCCAAAGTCATATTTTATGTTTCACAAATATCTATCTGTCTTCATTTATATCTGCCAATCTATGGAAGTTTGCTTCAACCTCCAGGACTTCACACAACTATCTGAACTAAATTCAGTTGAACTATTGAGATCCTGAACAAAGAAGGCATTGACTTACATTCACTTGGAACTCCCCCATAGTTTCATTGTTCGCCTTGTCTTTCCTCTTGAATCCATATCTATCTTGTGTTTTTATTACTTTGATTCTGAATCTCCTATCATTTCAATTATACATTTATTTTATTGTCAGTCACCAAAGATTCCATCATGGACCTCCATGGTTTTAGTTTTTTTAAAAATCAAAACACTCTCCTTCTTTTCCTGTATACATAATGATAAATATATACCTCTTGAGTTTGGGATTAGTACAAAAGGGTAATACTACTCTTTGCATTTGCTTGTTTGATCCTCCTCCTTTGGTACCATTTTTCTTCCACCCAAGAACTAAGTACTAACAAGGTCCAACATGCTTTGCTTCTGAGATCAGATGAATTTGATGCCTTCAGAGTGTGATGGCTGTAGACAATACCATTCTTTCATTTGTGGCTTGTATAGTTTCTATCTCATTTTTAGATATTTTTCTCCAATAAATTAAAATGTCTTATTTAATGTTTCAGACTTTTTTCAATTTCCCCATTTTCACTATTCTCACCCTCCCTATTATAAGTTCTTATTCTTTATCAGCAATATGGATTATATGTTTCATTGTCCCACATCTGACATAGAGGGACTCAAGACTGACCAGGGGGGTCATGGCTACTTGGATGGAGCATAACAGAAGGAAGACATCAACAGGATAAATATCTTCTGAGTAAGATAGTCAAAATTAGAGAGGAAATTTTAATTTGAAATATTGCAGATAGAATACAATATTGACAATCACAGGGCAAAACAATTGGTTATAGATAAAACACTAATCATTTTTTGAGTTCAGAAGTTGGTGCCTTGGGGACTGTTTCTGTCATGTATGTGACAGTAATTATTAGAGAGGTGGAAAGAGATCAACCATTCATTAAGAAAGCATGACATGAAGGCTTGACATATTCTAAAGTCAAGTGATATATAGTAGTTGGATGAAGGGTTTGTGTTTCAAAGAGTGGTAGGTTCTGCTAAGAAGATGACATTTTAAATTCATACATCAGAGGTCAGGATTGAGTATGAAAAGAAAAAGATGACTTCTCCATCATATATGAGTCTTCTCATCTTTCCCTATCTTCTACTTGCCCTTTGAGCACAGAATGTAACCCTATAGCCAATAGTGATGATGATAATATTGATATAAAAGTGACATGGACGGTGACCGAAATCAATATAGTCAAATTCCCAAAAGAGCAGAGAACATGTGTCTACCATTGCCTGCTGTTTTATCCTCAGCCACTCTCACTTTCCCATGCCCTATGCTGGTATTCAATAAATGTTTGAATGAATGAACAAAGCATGAATGAAGGATAATCGTCAAGACTGAGAGAGTTTAAATTCAATTGAGTTGATGATAGTGTATTATCTGTCTCAAAACTAGAAACTGTCATTTATTTTTGTCTGCTTCAATTGCTTTTAAGGAAATAAACCATTCCAATGATACCATATCTCAGACAATTAATTCTCACCTTATGCTGTAGAGCGTTATCACCTGGTATTTAGCACATTGCTAATTATCACTTTGTAACTGTTTGTAAAATGTGGGAAAAGCTGCTGCACAGAGTCCCCTTCTACTAATTGTGCTTCTCTTCCACCCAAGGCAATGACAAGCAGAAAATAAAGCACTTGTAATAACATATCTAAAGTAAACTGATTACAATTTCCCCTTTTGAAAAATACCAGTAATTTCTCTTGGTGCACTATAAAAGAGGAGATAATAGTATGAAGTGTATTGCATACTCCACTGAAAAGTAATGATAATGTATTAGAAGAAAATAGCAAGATGAGATGACAAGATGAACTCCCTTATACATGCGGAACGTTTGTTGCAAGTGATTTATACAAATATTTTTCTTCATTTATAATTTTATTTAACATGTTGAATGTTAAGAAGTTACCTAAAATGATACAAAAAATAAGGTTTATTTTTTCCTCCATTCAAACATGAGTTTTGTTCTTCTATTATTAATTTAACTCAAGGCCAATTATGCATCTGTTATCTACATAAATATCACATCCACACATGAAAAGATAAGATTAAAAACTTCAGAGTCAAAAATGAACATGGGGCTCGAATCTGAACTGTGCAACTAACAATCGAGTGACTGAACAAATTTGCAAGTACTGTTGCCCAACATCTGCAATAATTATAGAATTAAATTATATCCTGCAGAAAGTAGGTACTCTTTGTTTGTCTTCATTTTCAATATTCAACATAATGTTCTATCAGCTCGATTTTTAAATAACTCTTGGAACTAAAATTTGTAGTTTTCACTATTCAAATACGCTCCTAACTTACCATTCTTCATATCCTTATATCACTGATGGTCTTTATATTACCCATTATATTCTTACTCTGTGTTCAGTTTAGTGATAGATATTTTCCCATTGCATTAAAGTATACATCGCTTGTATGCCTATTAGCTTATACTTTGTGAATGGATATAATCTTATGTACTACTGATTATGAGTCAGTCTTTATATAAAAAAGCCTCTCAATAGTATTTTTATTTTAATGCAATGTAATCAATTTGTGTGATGATAACATTAGGCACACCTTTCTTGTGTTTATACAGCTATAGCAGTTATATAATCACTTGTGTGTCTGACTTTGTTATACTTTGAAGAGTCACATCTTCAATCAGTGTTCTTTACCCTCATGTGTTTCTTTTTTGCCAGCAAGGAAATGGTCATCCACACAATGCTAAGTTATTCTTACAGTATACACAAGGCAAAACTTGTTTTTTTTTTAGGTTTTTTGAGACAGGGTCTCACTTTGTAATTCAGGATGGCTCTGAGCTCAGCCTCAAACTCATCACAGCAATACTCCTGCCTCTGCCTCCCGAGTGCTGGGATTACAGGTGTGAGCCACCACTCCCCGGCACTGTGGTATGCGGTACTGGTTGTTGCTGGGCATGAGTCTCCACACCCAGTATAGGTATGTGGTTACCGGGGATTGAACCCGGGTCCTTGCGCTTGCAAGACAGGCGCCAGAACCATTGAGCTAAATCCCCGGCCCGGTAAAACTTATTTTTCATCTGTGAATGTCATTACAAAACAAAAATCTAAGTTTTCATCTTAATGGACATGGGATTTTAAAAACACAGGAAGATGCGTGTGTTATGAAAATAGTTTTTCAATGGTCTATCATCATTTAGAATGGAATTCTCACAGAGCAATTGTTTTGGGATCATCAGAAAATCAAGTTCTGTGTACACTGACACACCAAAACCTGGGAAGGCAGTTGAATCCAGCAAGTCATTGAGAAAATGTGTTCATATGGAGCAGAGGACACTGGAGCAGTGAACTCTCGGACAAACTTAGATGATAATTTTGATAAAGTGTTGCCAATTAAGTGTGGATCAGCAAGAGCATGAGAAATTCCAGAGGTCGGAATAGATTTTGACAGATGTCCATTTTTCTGCAGGTTTTGTCTTCCAAGAATCTCACTTGAGAGAGATCTTTCCTTGGCTCTAAAAATGAATTTAAAAAGTAATCATTATTAAGTATTCCTAGTCTTCTCTATAACAGAGGCTTGCTCTCTGAGGTAAAGACTTTGCCAAAGCTTTTATTCAACATAGAAAGGAAATTAACAAGCTCCAGTCCCTTTTAACTTCCTCTATCACCTCATTAACGAAGATGAAACAAAGGACTGAGAAACATTTGTGAATGACATTGCCCAAAGATACAGGCTACTGAAAAACTGCCATCTCATAACACGATGACATATTACAGAATCTGTAATTCCCCACATTGTCTCCTTACTACCTTGCCAGCAGAAATCCAATATTCTGACAGTCAATGACAAATGAAGACTCTGCAGAATACAGGCATTCTCTGAAAAGAATTACTCTAAACAGACCTAAGGTAACAGGGAAAACAAAAAAAAAAGGACAATAGAGTACTTTGCAGTCTCTGGGTCCTATGGCAACAACATATATTAAAGACATTCTGTTAGTAGTAAGAGTCAAGCACATACTCACATTATAGATCTCTTTGCCTTACTTATTATTACTTGATACTATCCATCACTTAACCAAAATTTTAAAAGGCCAAACAAACAAACAAACAAAAATCAGAAAGAAGTGCAGCCTGAATCAGTAGAATATATATACACTGGAACCAAACTCAGAAGTGACACAAAATTGGAATTAGTGGATAAAGAATTTAAAATAATGTGATCAATATGCTAAGAGCACTAATGGAAAAGTAAGGTGCATGCAGAGTATATGGGTAGTGTAGGAGGGGGTAAGAAACTCTAAAACATAATCAGAAAGAAATCAAAGATATCAAAAACACCACAAGAAACATAAAGAATGTATTTAATAGGTCCATCGAGAGAAGAACATGCCAAGGAATGAATCATTCAGTCTGAAGACAGAGAAGTTTTCCAAATTGCAATACAGTGTGAAAAAAGAGTAAAGAAACAATATAAGCCTGTGGAAAATTCTTAAAGAGAAAAGAGAGAAAAACTTCAAGTAACTGTGTATGTGCCTACAAACAGAGTATAAAAGTACAAGAGGTAAAGATTTACAAAAATGAAGAGAAATAGATACATTTACTATTTAATCAGAGAGTCAGCATTCTTTCTATATAGATACATGGACCAGACAACAACTTGTAAGGATATAATGGACCTGAACAGAAAAATCAATCAATTAGACCTAACTGACTCATAGAAAACAAGTCCAGCTGAAGACTATGTGCCTAGGTCAGGGTAATTCACATCCAAATCCATTTCCAAAGTTAAAACCTTCTTGACTAAAAAGACAAGGTTAATTGTTAACTATAGCCTACATTGTGTCCAGTCATTTTCTCAGTGAAGAATACTTTGTCATTCAAGCCTTGCCTATATCAGCAATGTATCCATGGCAACAGTGCTACACAGTCCCTTCACATTGCCCCTTTACTTCAATCCTAACTATGATGTCAACAGTAAATAACAACACCTCTGAGTGTTCAGGGCCTTTGCTTGTTCCAGCCTCTGACTGCTCAAGCAATCGTCATCTGGCTCCCCATATCTCTTTAACTCTGTCTCCATATCTTTCTTCACACCCTGTATTGTAGCACTGAGCAGGAGATCAGAACCTACTTCAAGAGGCTCTGACAACTTTTCCCCAGCAGGCAGCCTGACCCTCCAGGATTTCATGCTTGATGAGCACCAGCCAGAATGAAGACAGCATTTCAACAATGTGTGCCCTATGCATGAAATAGGTCAGTGCTACTCATGCAACTTGGAAATCAGCTGGGATTAAAATATGAGAGGTTCACTTCTGGCCAAAGAGCAACATGCTATCTACTTACTTCAGACCCTTCTTAAACAAGTCAGTTGTAAGATTAACACTTTGTAGCCTGCACTGCTCTTAGCCTGTTTAAAATGTTGTTAATAGGGCATATCACCATAATCTATGACACAAAACTCATTTTAAAACTTTAAAGAATTGGAAATTATGCAAATTATGTTCATAGCCAAGAATATAATTAAACAAATAATTAGTTTCCATAATTGAATTGGGAG
The DNA here is from genome assembly GCA_004026965.1 of Petromus typicus. NCBI lineage: Eukaryota > Metazoa > Chordata > Mammalia > Rodentia > Petromuridae > Petromus > Petromus typicus. The sequence goes on from PVIR01000522.1 coordinate 91,023, forward strand.
AATTCCAAAATACTTAGAAATTAAAACAGCACAGACTTGTGCACATATTTCTAATAATACATAGATCAGAAACCTCAAGAGAAAAATCTTAAAATAATTTAAGTTAAAAATAAATGTATTACATAAGTTTTTATGATGTAGATACATCAGTATATTATTAGATGAATCTTTATATATATTTAAATTATATATAACATATATACTTAAAAGTAACATTAAAATCAAGAATTTAATTTCTCTACTTTATAAATCAGGAAGAAACATACAGTTAAGGCAAAGCATTCAGAAGAAAAGAATCATAAAATTTAGAGTTGATTTTATTAATATTGAGGTTAAAGGAACAAGAGAGATAAAGCAATGAAATCTAAAGCTACTTCTTTGAAAATTTTCAGCAAATACGGTATATTTCTGCCCAAGCCAGCCAAGAGAATAAGACAGGAGACACAAAGAGCAAGACTAGAAATGAAAACATTATGATTTGTTGATATTGTTGATCTGAACCATTCTAGAAAAATGTGTTACACTGTACAATTTAAAAACAAGAATTTATTCCTTACAGTTCTGAAGTGTAAACAGTCCATGGTCAAGTTGCTATCAAACATGATGACTGTTGATAGGTTGTTCTCTGCTTCAAAGATGGTGACTTGTCGCTGTGTCCTTACCTGATGGAAGGGCCAAGCCACATTCCTTCAATCTCTTTTTAAATGTACTGATCCCACTCATGAGGATGGACTCTTGATGATTTAATCACTCCTGGAAGGCTCCACCTTTTAATATCATCACAGTGGGTATTGTGTTTCTACATGTGAATTTGCAGGTGGTGGAACACCTATATTCAGTATGTGTCCTAGTACATATATCCTTCTCACATACAAATCTGAACTTTCCCCGCACCAATTTAAAAGTCTGATATCCAAATTTCATCTAACTCAGACTCATAGGTAGTTAAGACAAAGGTGTGATTCAAGCCTGGCTGGAGGTATGTAACTGTAATCTTTCTATAAATAAATAAAATATTAATAAGTCAATGCATAAATGATGGGAAAAGTAGCTCAGTATAAATTCCCTGATTGCAGGCTTCATTACAGAAAAGTTTTAAAAGGTGTGATTCATCATAAAGAAACATTTTCACCAGCTATGAGACTCTAAAGCCACTCAAGCTTTTAAACGTCAGTGATGGGAAAGGCATGTCATAGATATTTCCATTCAAAAAGGGAGAAAAGCATTTAAAAAAAGAAGAAGAAGAAGAAGAAGAGTAGGAGTAAGATGCCTAACAGAGAGCAAAACCCAAGGGAGGCACAAAGGTGCAAAGATCAGAACATGTTTGATTTGAAACTCCACCTTGGGGTCTCATCCGGGTGACACAGAGCTCCACCTGTGACTTTGCCCGTGCTACAGCTCCATGGAGTGGATAGACCTGGGGCCCTCCCAGACTGGAGGTCAGCAGAGTGCTCCTCCAGCTACCCTGTAGGCATTGCTCATTCCCTCAGTGGCTTTGCATCTGTCGCCTCTGGCCAGAGCTGTCTGGGATACTCTTGTAACCTCCCTGGTAGTGTCCAATTCCCAGCTCTGCACCTTGCTCTCTGGTGGGTAAGACTGGGAAGGTTTATCCTTTGTGCCTTTCAGAAGCGCAGCCCAACCAGACTTCTGGACTTTACTGCCTCCAGCTTACGTAACCAAGGAGCACTGCACCATAATGTAGGGGGCAGAGCCTTGAAATGATTCTGCTTCCGGGTTTTTAACGTTCCTTACCATGATGAACCGGAACAGATAAGATTTCAAAATGCCAGTGAGATCCTTCTTCTGCTGTCTCCAGTGACTTCCAGTAGCTCCAACTCTGAACTTACCTCCTTATAAAATGACTACTTGATCACATCTTTTTCATTTTCACCAGAATAGGTTTTTCATTCTTTACAACCGGACCAAGCTGAGCATTTTCTAAATCTTCAAGTTCTGCTTCCCTTATAATTCTTCAAGTTCTTTCTCTCCTCGTGCATTTTAAGGGAATCAGTCAAGCAAAGCTACCTCAAACTGTCAAAACTTTGCTTGAATATTGCTTCTGAGTAATATTCTATTTAATTGCTTCTAACTGCTGCCTTCTGCAGTACCAGGAAGTACATGATCCACCTGTGTTATTTGTCAGTTACAAAGATGGATCTCTAGTAATTTACCTCAACACTTCATTTCAATATGAGGATAGAAAAGAAAGAGTTTCCATCTATAGTCCTACCATTATTATATTTGTGACCTCATAAGTAATCTCTGAACAGACTCAGGCTGTTCCTAAAGTTGTATTGTGATCCTTTGCCAGAATCTTTTATGAAATGTTTACAGTTATAGAAGGATTTTTTAGTATGCACTTTGAAAAGACATTCTTTCTTCCCATCTCTTCTATAAATTAGTGCCATTTTAGGGTGGAGCCTCCATATTTAATCATTTCCCAAAACTCCTCCACTTCATAATATAATTACTTTAGCTCTTACTAAGTGTTAGCTTCCAAGATAAGAATTTAGCTTTCAGTTCTATAAAATAAGAACCACTAATTATTTACATAGATATAATCTGCCCCTAAGCAAACTCTAAAAACTCTCTAGTAAACTGGAATGTTTCTGTGTTAATTTACAATGAGATTAAAAAATTATGACAAAATTGCTGGCTCTACTCTTCCATTTGTTTTATTATACCCACTTAAAGTTTTTAAAATGAGATGTGCACATTAAGAATTATAAACACAAATTCTCTCTGAAGTTATAGTACAGATTCTAGTGCTCTGGAGAATTGAAAAAAAAAAAAAAAGCAAGACTCAAAAATATCTGCCAGTGTTAGTGGACTCTTGAAGAGCACAATGATAAATTACAGTGATTTATTTGGCAATTAGAAGATGTTGGAATTTGTGAAGTAGGCAAATTATATGATTAGAGTTGCATCTCAGGACATATTGATTTTGGAGATATGTTATAGGTCTAAATACTGTTCTTTTTGTGTCTAAGATTGATTTTACCATGTTCTTGGGGAAGTGCCCCATTTTTCTTTGGAAACCATCATTTCCCCAGTGATAAAAATGCCTGCAGCGCACTGAGAAGAAAGAGGAATTAGGCAGCTCTGTTTTCATGTTGTTAATACCATCAAGAAGATGAGGCACAAAATCCTCATCAGGGAGAAACCAAGCGGATGAGTTCTGAGCAATTTTTCAAGGGAAGAGCACTAGGGAAAGAAGGAAATGGAGGGATAATGGATAGCTTGTGTTAGAAGATGTGAACATAACAATGACCTTGACAAATTCAATGGTAATGATGGGGCAAGTGTTTAGAAGTCAAGGAGAGTAAGATCCTTTGCCATATCATGTAGTTCTGTGCTCACAAATGAACTCTCTAGCTTCTTTATTCTACAATGTTTTCCTGTGAAATGATGGAGCTGAAAAAAAAATCTCAGTATGTTTAATCCACATCTAAAGTCTATATTATAATTTAAGTGATCACTTTTATTTTATTATGGAAAATCTAATTTCTTGGATGATTACTTATTATTTCATATCCTTATGTGAGCATAAAGTTCATTTCATACACTATTACAGAAGCAGATTCTAATTAAACCTCAGAAACATAGTTTCATATGAAATTTCTTATATCAACAACAAGAAATGACTCTTTGGCATTGCAGCAACAAATGGAGCACTCTTCTTTAGAATCTCTTGATCCTTCACCTTTGGCTCCCTCCTGTCCGATCTGCTGCAGTACTGGGCCCCAAATGTAAATTTAGTGAAACTTCAAGCTGATGATTACATTTTAAACTCAGTTGAAAGCCACTATGTTATTCAGATTCCATCATCAAAGAAGCTATCTTAATAAACTTTTTCTAACTGTAATATTTCAGTATGTCTGATATTTGAGATCAAGTCACTCTTACATGTGATAAGTAGGATATCAGACAATTCTCTGCATCTGAATCTGTTGGATCCCCTGCAGTATACAAAGTATGCTGAATACATCAGAGGCTGAAAAATAACATTCATTAGATTAACAGATACTTTGTTTCTGCACTGGTCAGTTATCCAGAGTCAAGACAATGTCTTAAATGTACTATCTCTGTTCTGATATTATTGGCATTTTGCCAATATTCTCACTGGCATTATTTGAAATGCAGAGCCTCAGCAAGTGTTTGCAGACACCTTCTACAAAGAATGCTCTTATCTACTATACCTGTGAGCACCATAGGCTTCTCCTCTTTAGCATATTTTACCCTTATGTAATGCACATGTGTGGTGTTTGAGTATCATTTTACCTTTATTTTCTATTTTCTGTTGGGAATATGCAAATGTTTTGCTTAGTTTAAATGCAGCACACAAGATGAAATAGTGCATGGTTTTGACATAAGAATGCCAAAATATAGAGAGCTAATTAAAAGAGATCATAGGAAATATAGAGATAAATCTTTTGCAAATTGGAATGGAAGTGAGAGATAGAGCCCAAGGAGAGGCGGGTGAGGGAAAGAGGATGTAAAAGGATTTAAGGAGTGTTTTGCAGATGTATCAGCTCCTTGTGAGCAATATAATCATTATGAACTGGAAACAGATACAAATAAAATACGAATTTTAAAAACATAGACACGCTAATTTGAACTGTAATTCTGCCTTTTGCTTTACTGTTGCTCTATATTATTCTGATAAGCCTAGAGAACCAAACTTAGATGAAATGCAGAACTTGAAAGACTGGAAATTCCAGATACGTTAAGTCTTTATTTCATTCTTGTAAGTAAAATCATCCACATAGTGTTTACATGTGGCCAAATTGAAGGAATCCCAGAAAAAGACTCAGTTTTGATTAGTTTTTTTATTATTCTGGAAAGTTTTATTTCCTTATGAATCTGGTAGTTATTTTATGCTTTGTTGTTGTTGTTATTGTTGAGTTTTATCAAGATTACAAAATTAAGAGATTCCCTTACATTTCTCTGGAATCCAAGTCTTAATTGTCACCAAAACTAGATATTTTGATAAGCTTAAAAACTAATGTTAGATACATTTTGTTCTATTTTCTTGTGAAGCTAGAAAATAATCATAAGGACAATTGGTCTTGGAGTCTTTTCCTGGGTCACCATAGTGGAGATAATTTATTTCTATGACAGAGCCATCTGTTTCTTTCTTTAAGAAATGTACCCTAAGTCTAAAGATGGGGGACAGTAAAGTTGTTCAACCTAGTCAATGTACTGACTTAGGCTCTATCTTTTAAAAAAGTTTAAGAAAAAAGCCAGAGACTTAGCTCAGTGTGAAAGACCTGGGTTAAACTCCTAGTGTTTAAATAAATAAATAGGAGAAAATATTTTAAATTGCATATAACAGCAAACAATTTGTTGGCAAATAGGCCTTGTTTCCAATTAGATTGTGTGATTTTGGACATATTCCTTGACTTTCTCAAAACTTTAGTTTGCAAATACATACAGGAAGTGCCTGATTTATGAACAAATCCCATTCTGCAAGAACTTCCATTAATTAGATTCTTTATTGTTGCTAAGTCTTACAATGAGTCTTACATACTTTTGATACAAATGTACAATGAAAAGCACAAACAAACTAAACATACACACAAATAATGTAAATAAATTGTACTTTTTAAGTTTCCTTAAAATGGTGGCTCAGTAGCATCTTTTCAGTTTGGTTCAATTTCTCAATTATTTTCACTTTTGTTTCCATGGTAATTACTCTACAGTTTCTGGCCATCCCCTCCACATCACTTGTGCTTTTCCTCTTGTTCCTGAATATCTTGGCTCTGACTGAGCACTAGACCAATGTACACTATCTCACTGTACAGTAAGAAGACAGCAGGCTATCTGTAAAAATGTTTGTCAGATGTGTGGACTATTTCCACTGTATGTTCCATCTGTAAATGTTCAGGAGAGATCCATTTGTATCTGTGAAAGTTCACAAAGTTAATGTTCATGAATTGGGGACTTTACATATATTAAAAAAGAACTTTCTGTATATAGAGTGTGGGGGATTGAAAAGAAGGCAAATGAATGGGAAAAATTATGAATCCAGACATATCATGCATAAGTATAAGTTCTCAATAAGGAATGTGATCATAAAATATTCCTAAAATGTACCAATAAATTCAATTTATTAAAAAATAAAACAACAAAAAAGGACCACAATCTCACCTATTTTTTTTTTTTTTTTAGGTTTTTTTGAGACAGGGTCTCGCTTTGTAGTTCAGGCTGGCCCTGAGCTCAGCCTCAAACTCATCACAGCAATCCTCCTGCCTCTGCCTCCTGAGTGCTGGGATTACAGGCGTGAGCCACCATGCCCGGCACTGTGGTATGTGGTACTGGTTGCTGCTGGGCGTGAGTCTCCACGCTCAGCATAGTATGTGGTTACCGGGGAATCGAACCCAGGCTCTTGCGCATGCAAGACAGGCGCCGGAACCACTGAGCTAACTCCCTGGCAAATCTCACCTATTTTATAGTGAGGGTGATATTCTTTCAAATTGTTGACATATATCCACTCTGTGTGAGTAAAGTCTCATGGAGACTATTGATGCTTTATTAATAAGATTACTGTATAAGTCTACAAGCTCATTTATTAATCCTTAGTAGATAGTGATTTACTCTTAGAAGATAGTGAGTCTATATTAAATTTATATTTCCTACTGAACTAACTGCAATCTTTAACATATCATATATTGCTTAATATCTGCTTGTATAATCAACTTGTTACTGCACTAGAACTAGAGGAACACCACTTTTTTTTCTTTGAAAGTTGATGCCAATGTAAGCTTATTTGTGGTCCATAACCCTGGACCTTTTTTGTATAAAGAGTATTGTGAATCATCTATTTCAGTATGAAACATTGGCGTGTCTGTATCTTGATTGACTTAATAACAGGAGCCACTTTTGTTAAGGGTCTTTACTTAGCCTTAGATTTATTTCCAACAGAATGTTCCAGAAGATCATTAGCAGTGCATGAGAGGGAGCAAAACCTCTTCTCCATATAACTCACTTGTGTTGTGTTGTGAGAAGGCAAAAGAGCATAAATGATTTTCTCATGAGAATCAGAGTTTCTCGTCTCCCATTTTTAGAATTACAAATTTGTGAAACTGAAGAGACAGATATTTTGAGGGAAAAGAAATTTCATCATAGTTGAAGGATGTTCCTTGAATTTCGATAGTGTTATGGTAGTTGTTAAATATATTGTAAAGAATGAATGCATTAAAGATATATCTATATCTATCTATCTATTTATATCTATCTATCTATCTATCTATCTATCTATAGAGAGAGAGTGTGAGCCACCACAACTGGCACTGTGGTATGTGGTACTGATTGCTGGTGGATGTGAGTCTCCATGCCCAGCACTGTTGTATAATCTCCTACTTTTAAGATATATATTCTCCCATTTTTTCATGGTCACTTGACTGACTGGGAGATGAAGTCATTGCCAGGGACAACACATTTCATACTATATAGCTGTGGGAAAAACATAAAATTCAAAATTTGGCATAATCTTCTAATGAATGTGTACCCTTAGCATCACTGTGAACTAGAAAACACTCACACTGAACCACTGTATGTCAGGAACCATCTATACTATGTTTTCTCATGACTCTGTATGTGGAATATGAGTTCACTTACATATCTACCTATTTATGAAATCATTTTCTTATTTATAAATGGGAATGCATGTCATGAGTAGAACAGAGATTTGAAACTCAAATCCTCAAAATCATCTTTTCTTTATAACTTTCCTACTTTAATCAAGATAAATATTTAATTTCCAAGTTTTTAGAATTCAAAATTTTGTTCAGAGTTAGCCACGAAGTAGTTAATGAGTGCTATATATTGGGGATGGGGATTTAGCTCAGTGTTTCCAGTGCCTTCCCTGAAAGTACAAGGGCCCAGGTTTAATCCCAGGTAACCACACACAACAATGGAGACTCATGCCCACCAGCAATCAGTACCACGTACCACAGTGCTAGGTGTGGTGGCTCACGCCTGTAGTCCCAGAATTTGGAAAGCAGAGACAGGAGGATTTCTGTGAGTTTGAGGCTGAGCTCAAGGCCAGCCTGAACTACAAAGTGAGACTGCTATATATTTCTGAGCTGAGTAGTATTCATTTGACAAGCACAATTGAAATCTTAACCTTGATGCTTTCTTTCATAATGTGAGAACTTGTACTTGATCTTTGCTGAAAATAGTAGATTTCATCTGAGGCAAGCTCTTGACAAATTTACAAATGAGTTTAGATTTGAAGTCATTCTGTAGTCAGCTGGTGGACAACACCTCTGGCCACCTGTCTTTGGTTCATCTTCTTTCGTCTCTCTATGCAATTTTTAATTTTTTATGTATGTTCTTGACTCAGCTGATCTTAGGCTGTATTTTAAATGATAAGTATTTTAAAGAAAAAAAATCTGAAGATGAAAGTTTCTTTATTAGAAAGACTGCTAATAATACACACATGCAACATATAAGTCTGCATTTTCCTTTGTAAAAACATTATTTAAGGTAATTTTTATCCTTTAAATGCAGTTTCTAAGATTTATTCATTTACCATCAGAGGGCCACTCTTGGAACAATAATGAATCAATAGATAACTTCTGCAAAACATTTGGCTCAGTGAGTAAGAAATTGCCCTGAATAGAATCATTCCACTACTCTACTTCCTAGAGAAAGCCAAGGACAACTAAGGGCAGCTGAGCAGTAGGAAAAATCAGTTAAGTTACCATCCATGCAAGGAGTGGAACACTAATTCATATGATATAAACTACAGGCACACTTTCTAACACTTGTGTCCACAACATTAGAAATTTGGGTGAGTGATTGCCTGCAGTGTTTCAAAATGGAAAGCAATAAATTACTGCCATGACAAAGGAACATATTTTCCCCCCCAAGGTGATGAATCATAGAGATTCTTGACTTAGTCTACTAACTGCAAATTCTTTTTTTTTTTTTAATTATCTTTATTGGTACATTAAATATAGACATCATGATTGCACTCCATAATGGGGATTTGTACCAGTATAAGACACAACTTAATTCTCATTTTTTCCCACTGCAAATTCTATGTGTGAAGTTTCTGAACTTCTCACAGTTGGTAAACATGGATGGTTCTCTAAACTTAATTACTTCATCTTTAAATTGAGATAATGAGGGTATGTAAGTAGGTATGCTTTTCCCCAACAAAGTATGATTTTATTTGTAAAGTCATTTATATAGCACCAAGGAAAGTAAGAGTTCAATACATGTCTTTTATTTGTACCACAGGGTGCTATTTCTAATGGTCAAAATAGTTTTATGAGAGAGAAATCATTGTCCTCATTTCACAGATTTAAGAGTTTGAGCCTAAAGGTTGCACTGTAATTGAAAAACAATTAACTAGTCAAATCAATTCCCATCTAATGTTTGTAGATCCAAAGCCTATGTATTTTCCACTCTACTAAGCATGACATTACTGTAACATTCATGAAATGGTCCTAGGAGGTAAATGAACCTGTTAGCAAGGCACCATTAGAAAGGATAGTTCAATTTCAGCCTTGCCAAAATTCTGGCCATTACATTTGGCAGACGTGTGTTAGCTTCCAGATGGATAATTTTGCACCAATCCACTAATCAGGTCAGTAGGTCAATCCTGACAAATGTTTTTTAGTTAATGTATTCTAGCTGGTTTTTTTCAAAGTGTGGTCATTTTCAAAATCTAGCAGTCTATAGGAGCTATTTCAGGGAGTATTCAAGGTACAGATGCAAATGCTGGAAAATGCCTATCACCAAAGCCTAGTGTGGTGATGTTTCCTTTCTTACATTTTATAGAATAGTACCATGGGTATTTATCATATATTTGTACAAATCTTTGAATTAGTGCAGTCCTTTTACTCAAGGAATATTTTGGAGGACATGTATTGTTAAGATCTTCTAGGGAAAGAATGTATCAGAATTTTAATTTTTACCATAAAATGCTATAAGGAATTTTTATGGACAGACAACATAATAAAAGATAGAATTATAGATTTAGGACAGGATTAATTTGTAATGATGTTTGCTCTTGTCACTTGGAATCTGGGACAGTTGCTTAAATCTCCTGAGCCTCATTTTTATCATGTGTACTATTTTGATAATGATATCCACAATATATAATTGCCTTAAGATACAAATAGGAAGACAGTAGCTCAAACCAAGTTTGAAGCAATTCCACTGTGCTTGGTATGTGGTATAAAATACTCATCTGTTATTTTTGACTTAGATTTCAAAGATACAACAAAAGTAGCCCTACTGAGGTAGAGATTTAAGATGTTAAATGTGTCTCGAGGCTAATATAGTCATCAGCGGACTCATTCTGTGATGAGTTTATAACAGAATGTGTTTTTAGGACACGAAGCCTGGTAAGAAGAGGAAGATCCACGGGGACATGACGAAGATGGATGTTGTCTCTGTCATTTTTCACATTGCTGAGGCACAAAAGCTGACATCCATAACTTAAGAGAGAAAAGGTTTATTTTGGTTCACAGTTTTGGTCTATAGTCCACTGGCTCCAAGACAAGACCACATGGCAGAAAAAAAGAAGCTCATACATAGCATGGTGGCTCAGAAACAGAAAGCGTAAAGAGCAGAGAGGGAAGGCAGAGGAGATACAGCCTTTCGAGCTGCACCTCCAGCAGGTCTGCTCTTCCAAACAGCTTCTAGTTCACAAGTCAGCTTAAGTCCTGCTAACGCAAATGTCTTCCAAAAGCCCTACCTCTGAACAAATGAGGCTTTGAGGGAACAATTAGATGCAAACCATAAGTTTTCCTGTCTCTCTTCTCTTGCTCTGCTTCCTGGCCACCATGGAATGAGCAGCTGTCTTCCACCATGTCCTCCCACCATGCATTTCTGTCTGGGACCCAGCTGATGTTGGACTGAGCACAATGGAAAGTGTGAGCCAAGTAGATCACTCTTCCTTCTAGTTGCTGGTGTGAGATATCCCCCCCACACCCCGGAACAGAAAACCTAAACAATGCATGAGCCCTTTCACCACCATCTTGTAATTACTAAATTCTGACCCCTTACAATTCCCTGAGATCGAGGCATTCTACAATTGAGATTGCTTCATTGAAATTATACTGACTGGTTCTAGGGATGTTGAAGTTCTATTGGTGAATTAACAGCTATCTAATTGGAGCCGCAGATGCAATGCCCATTCGAGATTATAAATTTTCTAATAGCTAAGTACAAAACTTCAAAACTCCTAGTTAATATTAACATTTTACTAGCACATTTCACATAATCCAATGTGCTCAAAACATCAGGACTTGAGTATGTAGTTTACATAAAAATCCAGCTCTTCACAAGATATTTTATGTGCTTATTTTTTTCCTATTAAGAGATAGAAATGTACTGTGCATTTTGCATTTATAACACATCTCTCTTCATATCCTGCATAAAAGTAATGCAGCTCTAGCCCTCACTCTCCTCACTCTCTTCTCTCTGCTGTTGCTTAGAAAGTTACTGTAAAGTACTGTGACAGCTTAGTGGAAAACTGTCCTTTCAGATCAGCTTTTATTGTACTTGTATATTCTTAGAAAACTCCATATTTCTTTATTATGCTAGTTTCATTGTAGGGGATTATCTTTGGTGCTATCTGTACAAGGCTGTCACCTTCATCAGGGGAAAGGTCCAGGGCTACTCTGTGTATATGTACATAATCCCTTTATATCCATGCCAGATTCATTCCAGGAGCTTGCATGCATATCAAATATGTGAATTTTAAATTTTTATTTTTAACAAATTAGTGTCTACCAGATATCTTACCAAAGAGTTAAAGACATTGTGTTTTAGTGGTATAGTGCATCACCATAATTCATAATAACTAAGCTTAATAAGCATGATAACTAAGTGACCTAAATTTGGCACAATATTAATTTTGTTCTTTCATTCAGCCACTGTTTTTTCCTTATACACATGAAATAAAAATTCAGTGATTTTATGATGCCATATCCATTTATAAGATACTGAGGCTATCAAGCTCAGTCCACCCAGGAAGGAAGAGCTACACTTTGGAAGGATGAGTGTAGTTCAGTGCAAATGAAAAGGCAGAATTCATACTGAAGGTATGTTTCAAATGATATTTGATAAATAATTCAAAGTTTACTTTGAAGATGATAAAAAAGAATCCCAGGTGTAGGAATCAGAATTGAGTAAAAATTTTGAAAAATGAAAAAAAAAGTTAAATTCTGAGAAATATCAATAGTTCACTTAAGCTAGAATACAAACCATATGGATGTGAGTATCTTGGAGGCAAAGATGGAGAAATGGTAAGACATCTTACTTCCTTTTCTTCCATTTTATTTTATTTCACTTTATAGTCTGGAGTCTTGGGGATTGAACTCAAAGCTGTCAAACTGAGCTACATCCTCAGCCTTTTAAATTTTTTATTGCAACAGGGTCTCTATGAATTACTTAATTCCCTTAGCTCAGATGTGTCATCCTTCTACTCCAGCCTCCCAAGGTGCTTGACTGTGCCCTCGGACTGTGCCACACTTGCTTCCACATGGGTTAATTTAAGCTCCATCCTACAAACACAGCAAGATGGAACATATTATTAAACAAAATGATATGTAATTAGTTTTGTGTTTGAGAAAGAACATTCTTGAGGTAATGTACAGAACATGTTCTAAGTGTACAAAATGTTATACTTAAAAATTCTGAAAGAACAAAACTTTTTTTCAATTCTTTTCTTCCTGCAGACCTAGGACAATCCTCAGTTTATAACAAGAATTCATTCATCTGTCCAAAATATTTTTGTCATATTTTTTGGGAAAACACAAAAAATGTGGTTGTACATATTAATTTTTTAATTTAAAATTTGATCTTTGTTTCTCATTTGTCAAAACGTGAATTTCAATATGCCTCAAATTCTTATTCACAGAAATTTTCTTAGTAGTAAAACCTTCAATCATACTTTCTTCTATACGTTATTATAATCCAACAATTTTACTGGAATATTTCTTCTCTTCATGAAATTATATTTTGACATGAACTAAATGAAATTGTTATACTTAAGTTATCATAAAAGCAAAACAACAAATTTCTACCAAGAAATTTTGAACTTTATGAGTACAAGATATCAGGTACAGGAGAGAGATTTTAGTGCAACCATTTTAAATTCCAAGCAATGGACGAAAAGGGTTTAGAGTAAGAATCAAAGCTTAGATACCCACTGGATTTTAAGTCCATTCTAAACTGACCTTGAACAAAATATCCAAATTTTATTCTGCACAGATGGCAGAAAGTAATATTTTTGTGCTGCCAAATTATGGGCAGACTGACAGAATTACTTATTAAAATGGTTCTTTGAGCATCACCTTTCCTGAGAGCTTCAAGACACTTCAAAGTAAATGAAAAACTTTCAATCATTTATCAGAGAATAGTGTATGAATATAGGATATTGATGGCTTTGACAAGATGTATTCCAATGTAGAGTAAAAGCTTAAATTGATTAATATGCAGGGACTCAAAGATCAAAAATTAAAACTTTCATAATCTCAGCTGGGGAGACAAAAAATTTGGAAATTTTCCAAAATTTCAAGTTCAACATTGGGCCCAGCTCAGTTTCTGTTTCATTTCTTATTTTTCAGTGGGAGTGTATGTTTATTCTCAGGCACTCCCAACCAAGTTTTTCTCAATGCATAACTGTGGCTAAATCCAGTTTTACTGACCTCTGGGGCTTAGTTCCTCTGATTTGTCAATCCAAATGATGTTTTCTCAACACTTATATTGGTTGAATTATTTAAAATGGTTTAAATGATATTTTGAAGGTTTTTTTTTTTTTTTTAAAATAGTTCAGTGTGCCTGGGGGCCAGATGGCAATGAATGAATGCTGCTACTCTTAATTTAAATAAATAAAATGTAAAATTTAAATAATAAAATGTCAGGCAAGTTTCCAAATGCTCTACATGAAACAAAACCCAACACACTTCACCCATTTCTCCTTTTCTTATCTTTATCTTTATAACATTCACCTGTAAACATTCAACCTACCTATCTCTGATTTATTTGCAGTGAGCACATGAGACTATTTTTAAGTGCAAGTTGGTGTCAAAGATGCATTATTAATATTTGTACAGATAGTTTTTAGTATTTGATTTTGGAAAGTAAAGAGTTGCATTCACTTTTACAAGAATCTGGCAAGGTTGATTTGTATATTACACCTGACTTACACAAATGCTAGCACATCCAATTTGAGAAAAATATATATCCCCAGGGATATTGTTATACTATGGAATTTTATTAGATATGATGTTTGCAGCTCACTCCCTTTTTTCAAAAAGTGCAAGAAGATAGAAAATGTTCATTTGAAGAGGACTGATCACTAAACAGGAATTGACTTTAGTCAGGACATCATATTAGATAAAGCATTAACTGCATAATCGGAAATAGATATGATTTATGGCAAATCATTAATTCACATTAGTTCATGAATTCTGAGTCTCTAAACTTGAGAGAGAGAAAAAACCAGATAGAGACTAGCAAGCTTTTAAGAGACAAATTTAGAATGAATTAGTGTGTTTGCGTTAATCAATGTAAGCTAAGTTTTCCGTAAATAAAAATGAGTCTCGAAACTAACTCATTGCATGAACAAAAGTTTGTGAATCAAAATATGGGCCCTGTTCATTATGATTATTCAGAAATCCAGACTGGAAGATGTGTTATTCTTACATGGGCATCTCTATTTACCATAGTAGCACAAAAGTGACTTGATAATTTTGACTTCTTAAAAAAATAATAAAATGAAACAACTTCACTCAGTGTGAAGTATCACTTCAACACTCCAACTTCCATTTCTTGGAGAAAAACAAGTTAGATGCCACATTATATAAGGTTCTCAATTTTCAAAAATGCAAAACTGAAGAAATTTAACAAGGACAAGCTAATGTAACTACCAATTTGGCAAGTCCCAGTTTTCAGTGGAAGTCAACAGGCTTGAACCCCAAAGGAACTAATGGCACATTCTCAGTTTAAAGTTTAGGCAGTAGACACTCAGGAGGACAGATGCAATTGAAAGAGATTCTGTTGAGGATTTCTTTCTTGCTTGGAAGGGCTTGTCTTGTTCTCTGTGCAGGAGTTCACTGATTCCATGGAGAACATCTGCGCTATAGAGGATGATCTGCTTACTCGCAGTTCATCAAATTCAGTTTTATTCTCATCCAAAAACACCATATAAGTTGGTATGCTCAGACCCACCTCAGAACTGATAGTCATCATTTCAAAAGACTGCCAAGAGCTTGAGGTATTTGGGGGACTTCACCTATCTCCTGCACTTACCAACAGAACAGAATTAGAAGAGCCAAAGGAAATATGTTGTGAATGATTCTTATAAACTATATCAAATCAAAATCTTAAAATGAGATAGTTAGAATCATCCTGAAGTCAATAGAATGAGTGCAAAAAGGTAGAAAATAAAACAGAATGGAAAGATGATTAAATCTTCATGACTTTCATGCAACAAAAGAAAATTGTTTCCAAAATATCAGTTCATCATCTGAAATATACAAGGCCAAATCAAGTAACACAACAAGATATCACCAACTAACATTTCTCCTTTCATATATATATGTATATGTGTGTGTGTGTGTGTGTGCATGTATGTATATATATGTACATACATATACATGTACATATACATATATACACACATATATACATATATACATATACTATATATATGCACATATATATACATATACTCTATATATGCACATATATACATACATATATATGTATATGTATATACACACATACATATAAATATACAAACACACACGTTTGCACCATTCAGTCAATGGACTTTATTTACTTGACTATACGGTTGTGCATTGATATCTTTAAAAAAGTCAACCCAGTCAACCACCAAGAAAAGTATCCATGTCATGTCTAACCTATTGAAGAGGGAGATGCCGAAACTTGACAACTGAGATGATGAATTGAAACCCCTTATTTCTTGAATCCAAATATCTTCCACTCAAGCTTCACTGCAAAGACTTAGGATTTCAAAGTTAGAAGAAAAGAATTTGAGTATCCTCAGTTGAATTTTCTAGTGACTGTGAGTTATTATAGCTCTGAGCCTATCATTCACACAATAAGAGGGATATTACTTATTTTCATCACTTTTATGAAGATAAAAGTACCAACCTCAAGAATATGGTGTAAATTTGGGTGGAGAGTAAATATGCATTAAATATATCTTTCAGGACAAAATTTTTCTCACATTATTTTAAAGAAGATAAAATATTTTACCACTGAAAATTGCAAGTTATAAAATTAGACTCATATTTTTCAAGTCCTATCTCAACCAGTTGGTAACTTCATGCAAATTTACATTCTGAGATATATTTTCCCCCTATTGTTTAACTTGGCATAACTAGAGAAATACTAAT
>PVIR01000522.1:107513-173033 GCA_004026965.1 Petromus typicus
TTATCTTTATTGGTACATTAAATATAGACATCATGATTGCACTCCATAATGGGGATTTGTACCAGTATAAGACACAACTTAATTCTCATTTTTTCCCATAGCCCCACCCACCCTACCACCCCCCCATATATATAAAATTTGTTTCCTTACTTTTTTGTTACAATCTCAACATTGTCCCCTTTCACCTTATTTTACATTGGAGAAATACTAATTTCATGGTGTTGATGTAAAATTAAATGAGATAATTTTCCAAAAATGAGTTTTACATCTGGCAGAACATATTCAGTCCAAAATACATGCCATCTATCCCTTTTTGTTACTCTTGTTTTGTGTTTTATTTTGTTTTTATTTAAAAATCCTTAATTGACAAAATAAAGTCACACATACTCAAGCTGTAAAATGTGATGCTTTGGTGTACAGACATGTAGTAATTACCACTGTCAAGTTAATGAATAAGTAGCATTCTCTCTCTCTCTCTCTCTCTCTCTCTGTGAGTGTGTGTGTGTGTGTGGGGGGGAATGAGCACACTTAAAATCTACTCCTATCAAATTTCAGGTATTCCAACTGATTGAAATATGTGAAAGTGCTTTGTAAGCTGTCCTGTGAGAGACCAAGTTCAGGGTGATTAATCTTTCTGTCACATTAGGTGCATTGAAAAGGCTTGTGTTAATTTTCTCAGGCTCCATCTGAGGGATCGTAACTCAAGTTCTTGTCACCAAGTGATAAAACCTTCATAATATGATATTTAAGTTGTTGGAGAAGGAAGGACCTAGTTGGTTTGTGTTTTATATTTTTGTTTCTGGAAGTAGAAATAATTTAACTCTCATCTTCATAAGCCAAATACAATTTACTCAGTGTCAACTTTTCAAAAAATTTGAATTGTGTGTGGAAGGTTGGTTTTGGTGGCTTCAGTTTAGAATAATTACTTACATTTTATATCATAGTCTTCGTTCTTACACCTGCTGTATTGTATGTATTGAATCATTCATATGTTTAAAAATAAAAGCAAGTTTTTTTAGTATTATATGAGTTGATATATATGGAAAATTATTCTATGTGGACTATGTTCATATCAACTTAAGGATACCTTAAAAGAAACATTAAAGAAATACAGAGTCAGTGTCTACTTCCCTCCCCCAGACAAATGTAAGTACATGTGACTTCATTGTTCAAAAGGATGATAATATTGCAGAAATATGAAACATAGATTCTATAAGTTTCCCTCAAATGTAGACCATATTTTAAATTTGAAGAATAACATACTAATTTTAAATGTATTCTACTGGTTAAATAAACAACAGTTTAGATATTAGGTTTAAAATGAAGGGTTTGTTCACAGATAATCATTCTACCTGGAGAAGCTTATCTTGCAGTCAGAAAGCTAGGCAACCATGCCACTGAGTTTGAAAGGATCCAGTGCAATATAGCCTCCAAATGGTGTCTGAAGGAAACTGCCAGGTGCAGGGGAAGAGTGACTAATTTAGGGTGGAGAAATCAGGGCCACATTTAGCTTCTTTTTGGTGACATGGTTAGGGGCACGGAGAACCACTTAACGTCTTAATTTGACTTCTAGCTGGACTCTAGCTAGTTCCCCAAGTGTCTCTGGCTCAGCTCTTTCTTTCAGAGGACAACTTTTCTCCTTCCAACCATTTCTGTGTTGCCCACATTGCCAACCAAAGGGGTAAAAACTCACTTTCCTGCATTTTCTAGGCTCTGAATGACTCAGTTAACATTTAGTCACCAGGGATTTAAGCCATAACACAGAATATATTTTTCAATGGATGTTTTGTTTTGTTTTAAATTCATGCTATTTTTTCTGAAAAATATTTACTTGATCCTTCCCTGAGTGGATAAAGAAAATTTTTAATTCTGTAACTAAGACAACATATTGTATGTTTTTATTTATCAATGAACACAGTTTTTTTTTTAGTAGTGTAGTATAAGATTTGTAGGAGAGGCATATATAAAAGTAAATAAAATACATATCTAAATATGTAACATGCAGCCAAAACAAAATGCAAATTATGCTCAGATCAAAGATAATAATTCTCAACCCTATGTACTTAGAATTTTTTCTCTTCTCTCTCCCAACTCACTTTATTCTTGACATTAAGAATACTAAAGACTTAGGACCTACTAGAGTTTTTAAGCAACTAAACAAGAAATGTTAAAGTCAGAATTTGTTGTTTAATCAAGTATTTTCATGCCTGTGTTCTTTATTTTACAATTTCTAAGAAGACACTTGTTCTCAATTAATCCTAAGAAATAATCTAAACTTTCAGAGTTATCACTGCAAAGTCAGGAGCATCTTTTGAACTGCATAGGTTTCTTTTTATTCTTCCTCTCAACTGCTCTTGAAACATCTTCTCTGAACATAGAGAAGATTTCTTGCTTCTGTCCTTTTCCTTCTTTCTCCTTCTCCTCCTTCCTCATTAGCCCCTCTTCATTCCACTGAAACTAAATTTGAGTGATGCTAGGGGAAATCATTTATCACAGACCACCTAAGTAGCCTATTTTGGTTCTGTAAGCACTGAATGCCACATATGGCATACATTCAATTAGTCAGTATGTTTACATGGTATCTTTCCAATGAGGAATAAAGACAGATTCCAACTGATAGGATCGAGAACTTCTGTCTTTGTTATCACATTTATACATGTTCTTCGAGACTGCTATTTAGTCATGGAAAATGTGTTTTCAGAAATCCAGTGAAAACAAGCTCAAATTATACTTTAAAATTTAAATAGTGGGATATACAAAGTGTGTCTAAAGTAGAATACAAACATTCTAGAACATTCATAGGCATAATAAGAAAAAGAAAAAGGCAAAAAGAAACTGGAGTGAAATTCAGTAACATGTTAGCGGTGACAGTTGTTGTTATATCCATGGATGTGTTTTATTTTCACTGCTATTTCTCTCTCTTTCTGTATTGATTGCTCATAATACTTTTGTAAGCAAAACCCTGATCACATAGACATAAAAGACTTAATTTTAATAGATAAGTGGGTAAAATAATTAACATTACTTTAAGAACATTGAATTTGGAATTTATTGGGTTCACATATGTTGATTATTTCTAAAATGTTTTTCAGTTATATCAGTGTGATATATATATATACATATATATAAATATATAAAAATATATACAAATATTTTATATACATATACATATATATGTATAAATATATATGTATATATACATATATAAATATATATACATATATACATATATATACATATATATATATATATACATATATAAAATACATTTTTCCTAAATGTTAATTTTAAAAGAAGGCTGAATTGGATGAGTTGTATAGTAAGAAATTTCTGAGAGACTCAAAACATTAACATCCATACAATGATGGATTATTATTTCTACTGCTGAGAGCAAAATGAATGCATCAGTGAAGAAAAAAGAGAAAACAATGATTTAAAGTGTGACTTAAAATATTATCAGTAATAGAAGATAGGAATTCTTTTTTTTAAGTCATTTCTTTCCAGTGGTATAAAGCTAGACATCAGAAATTCTTGAATCCTTTTTATAAACGAAAGAGGAAGATGAAGAAGGAGGAGTAGGAAAAGGAAAAGAAGGAGAAAGAGAAGGATGAGGAGTAGGAGGAAGAGAGGAAGAAGAAGACAAGGAGAAGGAGGAAGAAAAGGAGAAAGAGAGGTGGAGAAGGAAGAGGAAGAGAAGAAGAAGAGGAGGAGGAGAGAAGCGGAGGAGGAGGAAGACACTTGTGCAAGATTGCACTTTCCAATTTTTCATTTCTAATTTTCAGGATGCTTTTACACCCTTGATATTATGTGTTTGGAACAACTGAATCATGGCTTTGCCCCCCCGTCAGATTCTGTGGAGCCACAGAAGTTAAAATGATGAACAATAAGGCTCATAATTCAGTTGTTCAAAGAACATCTTACAAAACCAATCCGTAAAAGCCGTAACAACTCAAGGAAAGATGCCAGGAGTGCTCCTTCTTCCCTTTTGTTTCGATTCTTAGAAAGAGTTTTGCCCAGCAAATGTGTTTTGCATTCGTTGAATGTATTGCTTTTTGAGCCAAATATAGAAACTGAGTTGCTCAATTCTGATATTTTATCATCTATCAAAAACAAGGTTCTTGAAATAAAATGAAAAATGCTTTCATGATATAGAATGACATTTCTGGTCAAAGATCTGTAGAGAAAACTTTAACTTTATATATTTCATTTACTGATTGACTCTAACATGTTTGCAACTCCACACACTGAACATACTATATACACAGGTTAGAATTATATATGTTATGTGTATTTTATTGGATAAATACTAAACTTAATTTGACATTAATTACATTTTGTGTTCACTTTTTTCTGACCAATATTAAGAAGAGCTCTATCACACAGTTAAGTACATAATGCATATGTAAATATTAACTACAAAACTCAACAGAGTGTTTATAGAGTTCCCACTGTGCACCAGGTATTTCAATTGACATATAAAAATAACAGCAAATAGAAAATTATACTCCTAAAGAACTAATAGGAACTAAAAATTACATCAGATGCTTTAATATGCATTCTTTCAAATTTCCAAAATATGGTCAAAAAATTGGAGACATCATTCTTTTAAGGTTTTGATACAAAATATTATGATTAATACAAGTTAATTATCCTAACTTTAGAGCTAATGAGCTACGGAACCAGAATCTTACATAATGCTATATATATACTACATCATTTAGTGATTGTTAAAAACTCTCATTTAGAGATTATTGCAAATTTTTCTTGAGATCATAAAACTAAAGCTCACAGAATCAAAGGATGCTGAAGCATTTTTTTAAAGAAGTAGGAAAAAAAAAAACAATGTGAGCACAATTGTGATTGACTTCAAATCTAATATTTTTCTCCTGTTACAGAGTTTCTAGAGGTTACAAGAGAATTAAGTACAAGACTCTTCACTCAAAGGGCTTAGAACTTCAGAGAAAGTAAGACCAAGAAAACCATCATGAAACAGGTAGTGACTTGCTCTGACTGTAGGTGGTAAGGTATAATCTGTTAAAGTACTTTCCAAGAAAGAAGTAGAATCATAAAGAGATCACAGAAAAGTTGGCACTCAAATTTTGCTTGAAACAAACATTAGTGTTTGTATTCTATGATTAAGAATGGAGACAGTAATTAGCCTAACATCACAAATGTTTAATTGAATAAAATATGTTGTAAAAGGAAGAGAAAGGAGGTACCATTACTTGAAATGATAATCTTCAAAAATATAATCCTTGAAAAAGCTTGTTATCCTGACAAAATACATCATAAAAATATGAAGATAGAATGTACAGTAAATAGATATTATTCAAGTTCTGCTTTGTAGGTAATGAAAAGATGAAATAAAGTTACCATGAATCTATTACCTGAACTCTGAAGGCAGTCATATATTAAGAACTCAATCTGGGCGTGGTTATAATCCCAGCACTTGGAAGGCAAAGGCAGGAGGATTTCTGTGAGTTCGTGGCTAGCCTGGGCTACATAATGAGTTCAGGGCCAGTTTAACCTACAAAGCAAGACTCTGTCTCAAAAAACTAAAACAAAACAAAACAAAACAAAACAAGCACAACAACAACAACAAACCTCAGTGAGTGAGGAGCAGTAAGTGCAAAAGAAAGGAGGGAACACTGCTGCCAGAGTTGCTGTCACAGAGGGAACCAGCAAGGCTGTGATCAGTTGGATAAGAAACCTTTTGCCTGATGAAAGTAAAAAGCCAAGAGGCCCATCAAAAAATTGCACTTACAACTAGCCTCTTTAGGGACATATTCAGCTGGCTGAACAGTGTGTTAATGTACTGGACAGGCAACGGCATCAAAGCAAAAGAAAAAGCATTCTGATTTCAGTACTGTCCTAGTTATAACTGGAACCAGATGGTGGCCTGTTATAAATGGAACAAGTCCGCGTGGTGTCATATCTGAAGTATCAATAAATATGGATCTCACATAAATAGAAGCGTATTGACAAATGTCTTCCCTAAACAGGGGTGAGAACATAGTCAACAATGATTTTGGAAAAGGAACTGGATTGAGAATTGAGAGATGGAAGATTCAGTGCTGCTGAGCATATTTTTCACTTTCTGAACATATTTGAACTTGTATCTGGGCTCCATTTTTCACAGAATCTTGTTAGCCTGAGTCTTTGGCTATATTCATGATCTCAGAGTCTTTTCCACGGAGCTTTTCCTCATTGACAGATTTAAGCTAATCTCCTTTCATAGTCTGGGTATTATCACAGTTTTGCTTTCTTCTTAATCTGTGAATATTTGAATAATCCTCATGTTCATATGTTCGTATTTTTTTTAAAAAAATCATTAGACTCCAATTTGGACAGGTGTAGGAATATTTTTCCTGCACTATTTACTGGTAGAACTCTAGGGTCTAAAATAATACCCAACACATGGTAAATCTTCATGAAATTATTTAAGTGAAATGGCTTTAACCACTATTAAATATGTGTGTGACTTGAAAATCAGTTGTCATAATCATTATGGGTTATTATAAAAATTCAAACTGTCAGTCATTTCATATCTCTCCAGAAACATTATGGAACCTTATCACATGAGTTTGCCACAGAAGAAGACTTCAGTTTCTATCCATGAAGTACTTTCAATTTTGAAAATACTATGGCTCAGTTAACAAATAAGTGGGGGATAGATTTTAATACTTCTTGGTGGCTGTTGAATGAAATGACATTTCTTCACATTATTCAAGCTGTATTCAAATGTCAACACGGAAGCATGTGTGTGTTTTTATGCTTATTTTCTTATTCAAACCCGCCACAGTTTTCAAGTAGCAATCTTCAAAACCCAAATGTTAAAAACTTACTACAGGGCCAGCGTGAAGAAATCTGTAGAGTTACAAAAAGAATGTTGAGCCTCAGATTTTGAACCGTCATATCACTACCCTCGGACCCCACACCATCATTTCCTTCTAGAATAATCCTAAATCACCTGAAGTATTGTCAAACATTTGGAGAGAACAGGATGAAGCGAATATAATATAGGATGCATATTTCAGGCAGCAGAAAATAACATGAGAAAGTCAAGCAGTGTGGGGATGAGTGGAACACATTAACACGGATCATGTATCAGTCTGAATCTTGAGGTGCATAACATAGCAGATATGGGTGAACCGACCTCTATGATTGATGACATTTTCAACTAACAATATACTTTCTTGAATTTTTTAACTTTGTTAGGGACTTATAACGGTGGTGGCTGATAGGAATCTCTCGATTATGGTATTTTAGACCTCAAGGAGTCATTTCATTTTGAACAGGCTAAAAAGTGAGGTTTTTGAAAGTCCACCTTGCCTCAGATTCCATTTAGTGTGCTGAAGATGTAGGAAGAGAGAAATAAGCAAACATATATCCAACTTACCGTTATCTTCGTTCCCTTCATTCATTCCTCCCATCTCCTTTTCTTCAGTCTTTCCCTTCCTTCACCTAGTCTCTTCAGTAAAATTTTTTCTTGAAAAACCTTCCTACAATAAAGATAGTTTACAACAGTGAATAAAACAGACTCTGTTCCGACTGAGTTTGTGTCTTGATGAAGATGTGGCAAAGTCGAAGAACTAGAAACATAATGAAACATAATTCATCAAGAGATGCTTAGTCTTATGCATGAAATCTACTTATTTCCTGACTATTTGCAACAGATAATGCCCTTGTTGTCTTGGTTATTTTCTAGTTTTACCATGAAAAGTCCTATATCCCAGGAATGCCATGTATCATAGATTATTTTGAACAATAATCACTCCCTAAGCATGAGGAACATGATGCATCACGAATACTGAGCTTTTCCTTTAAGTGGAGACTAAGAGAACACTCCCTAGTTAAACCTAATCTACTTTTACTCAGAATACTGTTCCATCTACATTACCAGTATGCAGAATTAACCAAAATTTTATGTATATGAGCTATTAAAAAGCCTTTTATAAATAACTTACTTCAGATATTAGTGTAGAGGGCAGGGACAAGGATCGAGAGAGAATATTATCTGCTAAGACTGACTTGTTATTTTATTTCTGTAACCCTAAGAAACAATGCCTCTATAATTTCACATGGCAGCATAATTAGAATAACTCTGGCAAAAAGGAATTTAGTAAAGTGTTTCAGAAAAGGAACAAAGTACTATATCCTTACATTACCTAAAGCAACTGGATGAAGAAACAAAAAGTATATCTTGGGATATTATTTACTATTATAATAAAGCATTCAAACAAGTACTGATTTGAATAATGTGGTCAAGCCATTGGTTAGAAATTTGCTTACACAATAGTCTTTGATGAACAAGAAACACATTTCTTATTCAATGCTTTAACACAGACATGTAAAGGATTCCGGGATACACAGGTGAACAACTCCCACTTGTGTTAGAGCTTGTGCCAGGTGTTGTCTATAATTATCTTCTAAATCCTCTCAGCAGTTAAAATGGTACAGATAGTGTACCTACTATATTTCACAAGTTAAAAGTCTGATCATATCACATAAATAAATAGTATTTCAAAAAATTTCAACAGAAAATCTGGATAAAATGTGGGATGTAATTCACTGGTGTCATGTCTGCGGAAAGTGCTAGGTTCTAAGTTCTAACCCTGGTACTGGAAGCAAGAAAATAAATGAAGAGAAGGGAAGGGAAAGGAAGGGAGAAGAGAAAAATCTTGGATATAAGATGATACGAAAACTGCAAGGGGATGTGAACATAGACCTTGGAGACATTGGGAAATAGGTGGTTAATTTTGCATGCAGTAGCCCATGAAGCCTTCATTATGTTTCTCTCATTTCTACTTTGGGAAACGCGGCCTAAGGGCACTACTTTATGATAGCTGAGGGTAATCACTGATGAAAACTATAATGATCCTGAATCAACAAAAACTCATCATCACTTTTATGAATGCAAAGGATTTAGGATAATTTTATGTATGAAATTTATGTAAACTCTTGAAACTTTTAATTTTGTTCTAGGCAGGGATCAGAGATGAAAATCACTCTGAAATCTTTCTTCAGCTCTTGAATTTTAGAGTTTTCTCAGCTGAAAACAACAGTAACATAAGCTATAAAATAATGCAAACCGATTGGAGAAAAGACCAGGAAGGTGGGAGATTCAAATGTCCAAAGAATTTCATCAACAGATGCAAGTCCTTCTAGGTTAGGAAACCTGGGATTTAGCTTGAATTTAGTCACTGACTAGCTTTGGTCAATGACTGTAGCATTTTGGATTTAGCTGTACAGGAAATTAAATGTATCAACTCTTGTCCTCATTTCATCACTCAGGAATTATTTTTAAGAGCAAAGAAACATGTATAAAAGACATTTAAAAATAAAAAAGTTTATACCCAATGGCTAATAAAACGAACAGTATTTTGATAATGAGAATACTCTTAGAGGCTGATGCACGAGGATACAAGTCTAAGCCCAGCCAAGCTGAGTCATTCTTAAAATAGAAAGAAAGAAATAAACAGAATAAAAGAAAAGAAGAAAGTAATATTGTTACAGAAAAGTAGACAGGAGGCTAGGTGATGGATGTAAATCAGTGAAAAAGCTACAGTTCAGGACCCAGTACCACCAAAATAGTTTAAAAATATTTCCCGGGATGATCTTATTATTTTTTATGCAAAGAATTTTTAAAAATGAAGATAAGCCTAAGCACTTTTCTTCCTCTAAAAGACTAGTCATGATAAAGAAAGTAAAATAATAGTAACTGAATTATGTACTCTTATTGTTTTGTGTATAAAGTTTCTATCACATGTCAACAGCCTGACTTTGTTCTTTGTATAAATCATCTCTCCTGATTTTGCAGCAGTCATAGGATACATTTAATATCACTTTCATTGAAATGAACTGCAAGTGAAGATTCAGCATTGAAGGGACATTCTTGAGATTATACTAAATAAATTTAAAGTAAGTCAGCCAAGGACTGTATAATAGCACCTTCCCACTGTCTATTAGCCCTTTTTATTTTTATTTATTTATTTTTTGTTTTTTTGAGACAGGGTCTTGCATTGTGGTTCAGGCTGGCCCTGAGCTCAGCCTCAAACTCACATCACAGCAATCCTCCTGCCTCTGCCTCCTGAGTGCTGGGATTACAGGCATGAGCCACCATGCCCGGCACTGTGGTATGTGGTATTGGTTGCTGCTGAGCTTCAGTCTCCAAGCCCAGTATTATATGTGGTTACCGAGGAATCAAACCTGGGTCCTTACACTTGCAAGACAGGTGCCAGAACCACTGAGCTAAATCCCCGGCCCTATTAGCCCTTTTTAGTTTTATGTTTGGGACAAGTGTGCAGGATGAAAGAGCAAACACAAGATGCAGACTCTCCTACAACCTGAAATGCCCACCAGGCCTGGTAGACAGTGTGTACCAAGGACGCTCATGCCAAGTTGTATAGAAAACAAGGTGAGGTTCACTGGAGTGGACTAACTGCTGGCCATGGGCTTATTTGGTCTTGTTTTTGTTTTGGATGTGGTTCTGCTTGGATTTATTTTCATCCTTATATGACAAATGTTCATATTCTTCTGGAGCCAGAGGAATACAGAACTTCTTGGTCATGTTTCTGTGATTTATTCTGAAAAGTGAGACAATTTATATTTTTGTTTTTCACTGATTTCAAAGTTGATTGAAACATATTACACAAAGGAAGTGAATTTTGTATTTCCCTGCCTGTTCCTTTAGTGCTAGCATGGCTCTTTGTAGAACTATGGTAGAAAGTTCTTCTGGTTATTTTCATAACGGCAATGCTTGAAGTTAAGAATGGAAAATAAAAAGACTACTTTAAATTCTCTTCCAATGCAATTGCTCTTGCCCAGATGATCCAAAGATTCATGAGGCTTCCATGCCTACTGCGGCCCAAAAATGAAGTCAGATATTCAAAACATATCCAATATTTGAACTTTGGCAGACATACTAAACTAATTATCTTCAGAAGCAGGATTGTGCATGTTTATTTTGTGATTTAATAAAAACCTGACATAGCAGCCATTAGCTTCTCAGAGTGTGCTCTGTTTAATATGCAAAACACACAGAAATTAACATAGTAATTATGTTAGAACTAACAGGATACAAACATTTAAAATGGATTTAACACATTAAATAATTCCATGTCTTATGTGGCCCTGGTGTCTTTCACAGATGGTCACAACATTTGCTAATTTGTTCTACAGGTAATGCGAATTAATGTGATATTCTCTGATTTTTACTCTTTTTAATGTGGACAGATTGCTTTATTTTTAACTTAAAATCATAGCTATGCTGATCAATGTATTCTTTGTTTCTTTAATAAAGAATGTCAATGTCCCTTTCAAAATGATGCCTTCTATGTATGCAAGAATGAACATTAGTCAAGAAAGAGCCAGTGAGAGAAAAGACCTGCATTTGATATCTCAGTGAACACAGGTGTTAATGATACTAATAGTACTCAAATAGATAGCTCTTTGCATAGAAACCATTGTTGAGGTATTAATATTCACTGGTGAGTGTATTAGGATGAATAGTGTTATAGATTAGATCTCAAATGTTCCCAAACATCTCATGTTCAGAGGTGGGACTTTGGGAAGATAATTCAATTATAGAAACTGAGTGTTACTTTTGTCAGTGCATTGGTACACTGGTGGGTTGTAGCAGACCGAGCTTTTTGGTGGTAGGACTTGGTGGTGGGTGCGTCACATGCAGTGTGACCCAAAAGGAAATGCTAAAGAATGGTGAGTGATTAGCATGAAAAGGTTTCAGAGACCAGAGTATGAAATGGTGTCAACTAAAGACAGTGTAATGTATCTTCCATGGAGCATTATCTGCTATGAAATAAATTTCTGTAAAAGACATCCTTATATTTTGGTTATCCTGGAGGAATATCACGACTTACTTTTTTTAATAAAATGGTTATCATGTAGAGGTACAAATCCCCTATGATGAATGTCATGTATACTTAAAATGTACCAATAAATATTTTGTTTAAAACAAGAAAGTAAAAGAACAAAACTAAGTGGAATGATTATAGAATAAAACTAAAATATTATATTCTCTTTAGTGTATAGAATGTGCCTCAGACAAAGCAATTAAGTATACTCATTAGAAGTATCTTACTTTTTAAAAATAGAATAAATATCAAAATAACAAAATAGAATAAATATCCAAGAAATACAGAAGGATTGATATGTGTCCATACTGAAATTCTTTCCAATTTCACAAAGAGAGAAAATATATATTGATGGCAGCCCTAATCACCAAAGAGACAATGAGGGAAAGACACATTGTCTCTTATAAATTAATCTAAACATGTATTAATAGTGAATATAATTAGAACAATAAAACAATGACAAAATTCTGAAGTAGAGTAACCATTTTTAAGCATCTATAGATGTAGCTAAATCTCCCAGAATCCACCGAAAGGCACACATGACAAAGAATTACACAAAGGGGTTAGTTGTAAGTGTCAGTGATGCTGATGGAGACTTATACCTATCTTTTTTTAGACAGATGGAGCACAAAGTGTCATGTTAAATGATCCAACATGGCTACAAAGGGTTAGATCTGACTGTGGAAAGCAGCAGAGCCAATGGTCAGACTCCATAACAAGCAACAGCAGGAAAAAAAAAAAAAAAAGAGGATTTATGGGAGGAAGAAGCAAAGAGTGAGAGAAAACTGGCAATCAAAGGGTAATAAGATTTCAGACATTTTATTCAATCATAATATATGACTCTGGACACCAAAACCACATCATAAGGGTTATATTGTTAGAGGGCTGACAATTTTGCACATTGTCTAACTACTTGATAATGATGGCAAATTAATATTCAGTATATAATAATTATGTTCTGAATGTTTAACAGTATTATGCCCATGTATTTTAGACATGAGGCCAGATTATTAGAAGATAAAAATTGTTTTTGTTTCAGAATAATTGTTGAGCAGAAGAAATGCAGTGAATGCAAAATACATGTGACAATATTCACAAATGTACACTTATTGATTGTTAATGGTGGCTCATTTGTAAGTCATTAAGATATATATCATTTGAACTTTCTACAGTGATATTTTAAAGAGTAATTGACAAAAAACTTTATCAGGCCACCATGCCTAAAATATATGAAATCCTTAAAATAAATCATTCATTAATTTATCAACTTATTTATTCACATATACATTTGACATAATTTCCTTGAGAAAAAACATTTGACAGTTAAGTAAAAAATCTTTGGTTTTCAATTCTCATTCTGTCTTTAATAACTGTGGTATTAGTGAAGTTGTTTCTCCTTGATCATCACATTATTCCTCTCCTAACTGAAGAATTACAACAGCTAAGGCTACTTTCTATTAGAAATTGTACATGAAAATTGCTATGACAATGCTTGATATAAAATAGATATTACTATTATCACAATAAACTTTTAAAGATGGAGATATAATGCCATATTTTTTTCCTGGTACTGAGCATTGAACACAGCACCTTGTGCTTGCCAGAAATTTGCTGTGCCACTGAGCTACATCCCAGGTCCTAAAATGCATCTTTATCACACAGTTTTGCATGCTATTAAATGGTTGTTCTTCTGTGTCTTCTTTAAAGAAGTAAAGTTTAAATTGGCAAAATGACCCACTAAAACTTTGAATCACCCTTGAGATCCACTGAGCCACCTTTGGCAGCTCAGGTTTCCCTTTGTAATGTATTCAGTGACTTGGTTTGACTTGGAAAAGCTGTTTATGACTTGTACTGACCCTAAAATCCCTCAACTGTCTTGAGAGTGTCTAATTATTGATTTTGTGTAAAGACTATTTAATTAAATAGATACCAGGAAAAGATAGTGTTTCTGTATAGAGAGACATGGATGAAGGTGATTATTAACTGTTTTCCTTGTGCAATCTTGAGAAGGTGATTATTTATTTATATTTTCTCCCCTAGGACATTGCTGACTAGTCATTGGCCTCCTTTATTTTGACATTGTTATGCCACTAGGATGGTGGCTGGTTCGTTGACATGTCTGACATTTCTGAAAGAATCAGCTTGACATGTCTATGAAGAAAGCTCAATTATTGAATGATTAATAATTCACTAAGAAAGGTCATATATGAGAGAATGACTTATGATTTCATATCTAAAACTTACTAAGGTGGTCAAATGAATTAGTCTGATGATTACCTGTTGATTCACATGAGCATAGTAAACTTATACAAATCAATCATGCAAATATTCTGTTAAATTTATACTTTCATTGCAGATATTCAACATTTTTTGTCTCATAAGAAAATAATATTTATTGAATGTTTACAAGGTCCTGAATATCTTGCTAAGAACTAGGATTGTTATAGTGAATAGAACACATGAAAAAGCATTCTTACACAGTACATAGCCAAGGGAAAGTGCAATTGTGTGCAGAGCATGGCAGGAAGATAGTAAGGAGAAGCAAGCTCACAGTAGTGATCTGGAGAAAGAATCTTGAGGATGGCTGTGTAAGGACAGAATTTCCAGGGAAATTAACATGCCTGCTGAAAGTAGAGGTAGACATTTGTTATCCATTCAAGATAAATGGGTAGGAAAGAAGTGAGGTGTCATTCCCAGTACAGAGATGTTGAAAGTGTCAAAAGGAAAAGTTACCAATTCCTCATCTACTCTTTTAGAGGCTACAATTTATTGTTTCAAGAGGGTGAAATTGACTTCTCATGATTTACAGGGATATATATTATATGAATTAAATAAGAAGATGTAAATTAGCCAAGATAGTTCAAACTATCCTTTAAGGATGCATGTCCATTCTGGAGATGTATAATAGCCTTAGAATTGGAGGGCGGACATTTGAAACATGACTTTACCTCAATAGTATCTTTCATCATACATCTAGGAATCATACCAGAGAGGAGATGCTAAATTATCTACCACTTTACAAGATTCATAAATTACATGATGTGTAATTCATAAATACACGATGTGATATATGACTAACAGATTTTGGCAAGGTGTTTTGGTTATTTCTATAATGGCTATATTGAGACATAACTCTTTTAAAATATACAACCCAGTTCTAGCATATTCACAAAGTTGTACAATCATGGCCACAACATCCAGAATATTTCTTCAACATAGACAGGAGCCTCATGCTGATCAATATTCAGCTCTCACTTTCGCTTCTCCTCTGCACCTGATGATCATGGCACTATTAATTGCATTGATTTGTACATCCCGGACACTTCTTATAAATCTATTTTTAAACCTTCTAATAATTTGATTTTGCTTTTCATTTAGGGTGAGCTTTTATCAAGCTTCAACAGTGCTGTACTTTGAATCGGTACTTTATTTTTTGTATGTCTCAATGGTAATATAGTGCTTTTTTAGATGTATACATAGAAGTGAATTATTACATAGTATGGTAACTCTATTCTTCACTATTTAAGAAGTTGTCAAGCCAGGGTTTTTGTTTTCTTTTGTTTTTAAGCCAAAGTTGTTGTAATTTATTTTGCTATCTGACCATAAATGTGTGAGGATTTTAATTTTTCCATGTTTATTGTCACTTATTTTCAGTCTTTCTGGTTTAGTCACCCCTTGCGTGTGAAGTATCATTTCACTTCGTTTCTCTGTGCTTTTTCCTAAGGATTAATAATCTCACACATATTTCATATATTTGTTGGATCCTTGTATAAATTTTGGGTGTTTGGTATTGAAAGGAAAGTTGAATTTACCTACATACTGCAGATCCTAGCCAAACATACATTTCTGTATACTGACTATAATTGCTGTGATATTTTTTCAGAATACATGACAAATATACTGAATATTTGAATATTCCTTCTTATGTATGTTATAATACAATATTTATGTAATGATAATAGTGCAGTAGAAATAAAACACAGTGCTTGTCTTAATTACCTTGGACACCCAGGTTACAACCAACTTTACACATGAACTATTTGAGTTATGATCAGAATTTTAATTTTAACTTTTGAACAAAGTCTTGAATTATGATCATACTGTGGTCTTTTGTGCTTCCAGATGGCCTGAGATATAAATTTAATCTTAAAGTGCTCTTAAAGGCATACTGCAACATGATTTCCTGTGGGGAGGTGAATTGAGAAATTCTGGGCCAATATTTCTCTAAGGACATTGACATCTACCTGTGAAAAGAAAAGAGACTTTGAAGTTTTTATATAAGACCAACCTGAGTTACAATCAGCCCTTGTGAACCAACTGAGTTCATAAGTTAAGGGATCACTGTAAATCTGATGTGGAGACAAAATGCCTGACATCCAGAGTTAAAAGAGAAAAGGTTTATTTAGCTCATAGTTTCTGAAGGTTCAGTCCATAGCTGACAGACTCCAAGACAGGGTGGCATGGAAGAAGACACTGCAGAGGAGAAACAATTCATGACAGTCAGCTGACAGAAAAAGCAAATGGCCAGAAATAAACAGCAAGAGCAGCTTCTTCCTCCTTTTATATTCGATCTAGGCTGCCTGGCTTAGGGCAGGTGGCAACATGATCAATGGACAGATTTAGAAATCACACACCCTTCATCCTCGTACTGTACCATAAAGCCATTATAGACTCGAGATCCAGCCATCTCTGAAAAAGCTCCCTGTGACTGCATGTGGGGAACATCTAAAAGCGAGCCATAGAAGAGCTTGACTACTTTCCTATTCTGGGGAATATCCATTCTTTTTATGTACTTTACCAAGCCTGCCTGGGGTGGCAGCCCTGCATAAGGATGGGAAGAAAAACAAAGCAGGCTCTTGATATCAAGCACTGATGATGATGTGGAGACCAAAGAAAAATTTTATACACTGTTGGATATGTAAGTTAGCACAGTCCCACTATAGATAAAGAGCAGGAGCTACTTCAGCAATTTAAAAATAGAAATAGTATGTAAGTAGCGATTCTGCTGCTCGGTATACACACAAAGTAATCAAAATGGTTGTCAAAGAGTGAATAGACATCTGCAATTACTCATAGTCAATAAAGAGAAAAAAGTGTGTGTGTGTGTGTGTGTGAATGGAATACTACTCATCCATTAAAAAAAAACACATGAAATTCTGAAAGGTGTGACAATTTGGAAGAACTGGAGGTCACTATGTTATGTGAAGTAAGCCAAGCACAACAAGACAAATACTGCACGATTTCACTCATCATGTGATATTTGAATTGTCGACTTCACAAAAAAGTGAGGATCTAAAATAAGGCTTAGCACAGGCTGAGAGGAGTAGAGAAGGGAGATGAGGAAATAGCTGTCAATAGGGGCTGAGTAGAATTAGGTCATTTAGTAGAATTAGAATAAGTTCCAGTATCCTATTTTAGAAGAAAGATGGCTCTAGATACTAATAAGACAATATATGGACTTTAAAAGAAAAAAAGCAAGAAGGAAGAATTTTTAATGATTGCACCACATCAAAATGACATAGTTTCATCACAGGACAGTGATATATTTTTGAAAATCTATATATCTAAATTTAACATTACATAATATATCTGTAGAGTAACATAATGCAGGTTGCTCCAAAAGTACTGTACAGGCAATTAAAAGGTAATTGTTGCATTTGCAAAATAAATATTACTGTAGATCCATTAATTAATAATAATATATTTTAGGGTCAGGGATTTAGCTCAGTGGTTTTAGCACCTGTCTTGCAAGTGCAGGGGCTTGGTTTTTGATCCCCCAGTAACCACATACAACAATGCCAGGCATGGAGACTCACGCTCACCAGAAATCAGTAACACATACCACAGTGCCAGGAGTGGTGGCTCACACCTGTCATCACAGCACTTGGGAGGAAGAATCAGGAGGATTTCTGTGAGGTTAAGGCTGAGCTTAGGGCCAGCTTGTACTACAAAAAGCAAGAATTTGTCTAAAAAAATTATATATATGATTTATGACTATTTATATAGTAAGAAGAACAAAGTATGTTTTAAATAAAAAGAACATGCTAGTAGTAAAGTCAGTGATAATTCTAGGAATTGGTTGTGTAAATCATTCTTGATGTGTTAATAGAATAAGAAATTCATACCAATAAATGAACAACAGTCTTCTCTCCATAGTAAGCTCTGCTTAGGTTTTTTCATCTGTACTTTTCAAATGTTTATTGTGACCCCAGACTTTATGAAGTATAAAATATACTAAAATTTAGTTCTGATTAAACTTGAAGATACTATATTGCTTTCTTGTCATTAGGATCCATGTAAAAACTAAATGACTTCTAAGTAAAAGTCAACTAAAACGGTGTATATTTGGACACATTAGTACATGCTCTCATATAATTATTAGTGTATCTATGAGAAAGAGCTACTGGCAATAGTAACACAATTTATTGTAAAGCATTCAATCCAAAGTCTCTGAGTTGGAGTGAATTTAAGTCTTCATACAAATCCTAGTTTTTCTGCTTCAAAGTTGCTTCCATTCAACTTCTGGTGAAGCACATGAAAACGGAACTCTGTGGAGACTAAAGTTCAGGATCTTTAAAGTACACACTGTGACATCCGTATCCCGTTGGTTTCAGAACCGTGCACATGCCATCGTTTCTAAGCACCACATGGTGTTGCCAGGTAGGTGGAATATCTCCTATTAGCAACCAGAGGCTTTTCAGCCAGGCCTTTCATGCCTCTCCCTGGTGCTCCCAAGGGCAGAACCTGTCAATATCCGAGTTCCTGAGAGTTATTTTGCCATTTTCACAAGACTCATATATTTTAAAAACACAGTTCTCAGAAATGCATAATAAAGTTCTCAATGTGTTTTCTGTTTAAACAAAAGGCAGACACAGGAGAAGGCTTTGCCCTTAACAGGGAAAGACACAAACATTTAGAGGCAATGGCATTGCCAGTCTGTTTAATTTTGTTTTTGTCCTCACAATGTTGTGACTTACATTTGTTTTTCATGCAGGCCCTCAGTGGTTGTTAGCTATGAATTTTCTTTTGGCTTCTTAATCTTATTTCTGAAGCTAGTTTGGGAAAAACTACCTACCTTTTGATTATCCAATCAAATAAAATAATTGGAAGTTGAAGAACTGTATACTTTTATCTCCTATTGTTCGCATGTTTAAAGCAACACTAGTGTTCTAATGTATTGATACTCCACCGTATGATGCAAATAATCTACTTTTACAACTAATTTATTCCTTTATTAGATTTGGAATTTTCTCTCTGTGTGAATGATAAAAGTATTTATCTTGATCACATTGCTATAGTTGAAAGAGCCTCCAGAAGGAACTTCTTCAGAAAACTTGTTAATAATTTACAGGTACAAATTTTCAACTTGAATGTGATCATAATGCAGACATAAATTGTATCAATAAAATCAATTTTAAAATATGGTATCTCAGCCTGAGTCTCAGGCTCTCTGAAGCTAACATTGCTTGCTCTCTGCTGTGGTGATGACAATCAATTGCTTCTTCATCAAGATTCTATAATGGCAACCTATCTACTCTGTTTAAGTAAAGATTCTTCCTTCCCACATTTTTAACTACTCAGACTTTCATGAACAATTTTCTCTCACTTCAGCTTTGCCCA
The DNA here is from genome assembly GCA_004026965.1 of Petromus typicus. Taxonomy (NCBI): domain Eukaryota; kingdom Metazoa; phylum Chordata; class Mammalia; order Rodentia; family Petromuridae; genus Petromus; species Petromus typicus. The sequence goes on from PVIR01000522.1 coordinate 127,007, forward strand.
TCCATCTTCTGCATAATTTTCCAAAGTTAGTTCAATTTTTCCTCTGTTAAGCTAATTGGTGCTCACTAAGGTACTGACCCTTCATGGAACTTCTAGTATTAGGTTTTCGTATATCTTTAATTAGCTATGATAAATTCATCATATAGCAAATGCAATGATCTTTTCCACATGTCACATCAGGTAACACTTCATACGTTACATCCTACGATGGCTGCCCCACTACAACACAAATAAGAGTCAAACTTCTGATCACAGTCAAGGAGCTGAGGGTAAACTCAAAGGTAAAGGCCTTGCCTAGTACGAATGAGCTCATGAGTTCAAATTCTAGGCACTTAAAAAGAAAAACAAACAAAAAACCTGAAACAACTCAGTCAGATCATAGTCTAAAAAAATCCCTGTAAAATCAAACCCATGTTAATCTTTCTTTGTTTATATCATTTCACTTCTATCACACCCAGTACTTATCAGTCATATTTACAGTCAGTAACCTTTTACTGTATGACAATATTACCATAAATTAGCACACTAAAGCAATTTCATTTATAATTTCAATCCTTCTGTTGAATCAGCACAGGTAGCTAGAGTTATCCCTGTACTGTGTGGCAGGGTGCTCTGGGTTTGTACCCAATAGTCTGGCTCAAGCTCAGGTCTTACCTGAAAGCTAAGCCACGGAGGAATCTTCTTCGAAAGTATGTGGCTGTTCCAGGGTCAGCTCTTTGCACAGGTGACCAAACCTGGTGATGCTGGGTACACCAAACCTCTCAGCATCTCACTGGCTGCTGGCCAGTGGCCAATGTCAGTTCCTGTGGGACTGTGAATCCCCAGTGTGTCGCCAGGAGGTTACCTGCCAAGGCTTCTTGCTTCAACAAATTCAGGACCTCAGAGTTTGCCAGAAGACAGAAGATACAATTTTATAAAATGTTACCACCATAAATTATATTTCAGCAATAGTTGCTGTCTTCTGTTAGTAAGACAATTACAGCTCACACTTGAGGAAGGTCCTGGCACAGGGGCATAGATACCATGAAATTATCCAGGGAAATAATTAGTCCATCCCTCTCATCTTCAACTTGCTTGTTGAATATTGAAAATTGGCAGTCATTAGAAAAATTGTGTGTGCTTTTCTCTGTTCCAAGATTCTTTTATTATCTTCCTATGGAGTTGATTTCCTATATTTAGTTTCCAGTTTGAATATTACCCTTTTAGATAGCTCTTAGTCTACTGTCAACTCTCAGATGTGTGGATTGTGACCTGGGCTGATAGTTTTACTGTTTGTTAATAACTTTCACTTTAACTATCATAATGCAGATTTATTATTTTTTCTTCTTGTGCTTAAATGTTAGTTCCTGTAGTAGTAAAATCACATTATCTATGTCTTCACTGCTCTCTCTCAATGCTAAGCTGTTTCTTAATATATCATTGAGGATGAACACACTAAAGGCTCCATCATTTACTATACTACTGCATGTAACAGGAAATAGGCTTTAATATCCATTTTTATTAGGCATTAGGTAATTATTTTCTTTTCCAGCATAATGTATATGTATTCTGAAATGACAGTAAAATGTTGCAGGCAGATAACAATGGCCTTCATTTATAATCACAATGCACAAGGTCAAGTGGACTCCATCAAAGCGAGGCAGACAGTACTGAGCATTTGAGTACATAGAACTCGGGGTTTGGAATTTAAATCCATTGATGACCTAATATCTGCCTCCCGGACTTATTAATCATATGTTGCCTTTTTTTAGAAATAGCTATTATATAGAAGGAAATAATAGGGGAGTAAAAAAGGAGAAAGGAAGACTAAGATCGAGTACATTTTCTGAACTTGCATCTTCAATGACAACTTGGATTTAACAGGGTTAAACTTTCAGACATAGAGATAAAGTGTAGTATATAGAAATATAAAACAGTGACAGAGAAGTAGCAATTATTAACATTCCATCAATTTATAAAATATGGAGGTGCTGTTACTCCTAAAATATTAATAGTAAAATATCTTTTGGTATTTTATTTTCAAGTCTTCGTAATGTGAGTTTAATAATTGAAATTTATTGATTTGAAATTCAAGTGACTTTGACTTGAACAAGCCTGGATTATCTGCATGCTTCTGTGTGTATAAAATGTAATATTTTTCTTAATTTGTGTATAGGAAGCACTTTTACAATTAGGGTGAATTAGAATGTGTCATTCTATTCCTATCTTCTGATACTTGATTCAAAATCTCCAAATATACATTTATGAGATTTTAGGCCTCACTGTACTAGAAGCACTGAGACAACAACTATTTCCCAGTGGTATAGATGATTTTCAAGAGTCACTAATCACTTGGGGCCGGGGATATAGCTCAGTGGTTCCAGCGCCTGTCTTGCAAGCACAAGGCCCCAGGTTCATTCTCGGTATCCACATAACAATACTGGGCGTGGAGACTCACCCCAGCAGCAACCAGTACCACATACCACAGTGCCGGGCGTGGTGGCTCACGCCTGTAATCCCAGCACTCCAGAGGCAGAGGCAGGAGGATTGCTGTGATGTGAGTTTGAGGCTGAGCTCAGGGCCAGCCTGAACCACAAAGCGAGACTCTGTCTCAAAAAAATCTTAAACAAACAAACAAACAAACAAAAAAAGAGTCACTAATCACTTGCATGGGTTCATGCCAAGTAGGGCAATTAGACTGTGTAATCCTTCAGAATTGTTTAATTTGGTCAATTTTTATTTAATTTATTACTCTACCTGAAATCAGCTGTCACATAATCTTCTCTAATTTCTCTCTTTTGAAAGAAGACTTTGAAACACAGAGAATTACGATTCTTTGAGGATTGTTTCCTTAGTGAAAGACCACGACTGCTAAGATGTTCTCTTAGTCAAGGTAATTTCACTTACTGTATTGCATATGTCACTGACTATATTTGAACTCTAGGTTGTCATAAGCTGAACACAGTAACCTGAACTTGGACTGGCCCAAGTGGATGTTTCACTTACATTTGAGATGATGTTTCCAAAGTAATAGCTAGTTTTAAAAATAAGAGCAACACTTTGGTAATATGCTAGGCATCTGTAGTGTATTATTGAAATTAACATTGTACAGCAGACATTATAATATTTATGTTTTATACATAATTCAGTAGAAGACTGAGGAAGAAAAAAACTAAGGATAGTAAGGGAGAAAGAGAGAAGAAAGAAGCAAAGTGAAAGCTAAAGAGAAATGGAAAGAAGAGGAAGAAGAAAGAGAGAGACAAAGGGGGAAGGAAAACACTACGATCCATTTATACGGCACATCATGCAGTGATTCCTTTTTCTGTCACACTATTATGATGAGTCAAGAAGTTATAAGCTTGGTGCAGGGTTAACGGGTGTCAAACCATTGAGACCATTAATATTGTCGTTAAGTACACTTTACAATCCGATAAAGTTTCTTACTACATAGGTGGATAATGATTAAATAATTGATTGCAAAGAAATCAATAATTCAGTTTAATAGGAATCAGAAAACTTATAAAGTTTATCAATTTAAAGACATGGATTTTATCCTCTGCCTCCCATAAGATATATTGACTACTGAATTTCAGAGAACAATTTGGCTCCCAGTGTCTTCATACTATCCTTCCATTCATGTTCCTTTGTTCACTTTTCTCTTCAATATTTTGCGTGTCTCAACAAAGTCAATATCCAAAATCTGTACTTAGTTTTATTGTTAAATTGAATTTTCAATTAAAAATGCTCTGAAATAATACAAAGTCCAGTTATCTAGTTTTGTGGCTTTTGCATTTGCCCAACTAGATACAAGCTCTACAAACTGACTTAATTTCTTTTATAAACTTTAACGTTTCATTTTGTTTTGATTTGACTATTTTTATTTATTTATTTTTTTTAGAATTCAGGTTATTTTGTTGTCATATACCTAATGTTTACTTAGGATATATCAGAATATATATATATATATATATATATATATATATATAATCACTTTTATATAAGTAAGTAAAAATTTAAAAAACTTATTTTTAAAAAGAGCAGATTATTAGGCTGGGGGTCCAGCTCAGTGGTTCTGGCATTTGCCTTGTAAGTGCAAGGTCTTGGGTTCGATCTCCATAACCACATACAACATTGCTGGCGTGATAGCTCACACCTGTAATCCTAGCACTCAGGAGGCAGAGGCAGGAGGATTGCTGTGAATTCCAGGCTTCCCTGGGCTATAGAGTGACCTCAGGACCAGGCTGGATTACAAAGGGAGACTCTGTCTCAAAAAAACAAACAAACAAAAAAACTATAGCAGATTAACCCTGAATTCTCCCTGCCTCCTATATTCCTTCAGAGAAGTCATGCAATTATCAGGTGACAATGACTCATGCTAATGTTATACAAAAGGGGCCCCATTACAAATAAGAAACTAATCTAGTTGATTGGATTAGTCGATAATTAATTGGTAGAATGTAACATCGCATTATCTTCTGCTTCTCCCTGTTCCAGTTTGTTTCTTCTTTTTCTTTCTTTTTTTTTTTTTTTTTTAGACAAGGTCTCCCTTTGTAGCTCAGGCTGGTCCTGAACTCAGCCTTGAACTCAGTAATCCTCCAGCCTCTGCCTCCCGAGTGCTAGAATTACAGGTATGAGCCACCACACCCTGCACTGTGGTATGTGCTTACCAAGGATTGAACCCCAGCCCTTGTGCTTGCAAGGCAGGTGCCAGCACCACTGAGCTAAATTCCTGGCCCTCCCAGTTTTAGTTTTGAAGGCAAATTTTTATAAATAGTTTCTCGTATGTTCAACTTCAGAATATGTAATGTATGAAATCCAATTTCAGTGATTAATATATTCATGGAGCCCTATGTGAAACAAAGTTGAATTGTTTTGTTTACCTGAGAAATGTCTCAGCTATAAGCACCATTGATTTTTCCCCCAGGGATGGAGGCTGAAGCTGCATTTGTGATTTGTGTTTAATCTATAATCTGTCCATCTTTTGTGGGAAACTCACTAGAAATAAAAGAAAAGCTGATTAAGATGCAACACGGTGCCTGATCACTTTTACAATCATTTTTAACATTAAAGTACATTTTCATAATTCCTATGCTTTTAATATGATCAAAGTTCTGGGCCACTTAACAGTTAACTATATCAAACTAACTATATTATTTTAACTATATGCAACACTACTTTATGCTCACTGCTGCATCAATAAAAACCAAGACTTTTATAATATAGGTATGAGTTGAGAAGTCCTTCCATTCAGGCCAACATACTTTCCAAGGAAAAATTCTATTTTGAACTGAATGATTTGATTTTTAGTGTTTTAGAATTTCTGAAAAGAATTCTGAAATGCATTATAATGGGATTTTACCCTGTGGGAGAGTTTTGTTTTTCTTTCAATATTTCCTATCTTTCAACCCACCTCTTTTATTTCAGTGTTTCCTACATTGAATATTCTGTATGTTTCTTTTTAGAGTGTTTCTTCAACTTCTCTAACCAACAAACTCACCTTCTGTCATATTCTTAGGCTATTCACACCTTTCATTGGGCTAATTCATGACATATGCCTTTAAGCAAATATTTATCTTTATACAATAAACTTCATGACTTCTAATACGTGAGTTAGGGGTGGATTTCAGTCACTTTGAAGGCAAACAGATATAATATGTATGTTTCATACTATTTCAAACATTAAATAAATACCTCCTTCTTGACTTACGAAAATAACTTTCTAATGTGAAATTAGAGGATCTATTTCTCCTACACTAATGATTGCTGCTGTTATAATCAGTTTTTGTATTGAAGAATTTACTACATGGGATTTTAAAAATGGGATTTCATTGGATTATTTGCTGAATTTGCTATGTAATAGTGCAAATGTGCTTCTGTAATATGTGCTTCTATTTGAATTCAGACTGGGTACTTGCTATCTGATTTGTTGTTGGTGGTGTTAAGATCACTCATTGTTTCTTCTCCCTCCTCTGGTTTCTCACAGGATAATTTCTATTCATCACTTAGTCTTCAGCCTGGGTTGAAGCTTTGTGAGGACGAGTCTGGTACTAGAATCTTTGGGCTGTAATCAGGATGTCTGCAGTTCTGTAATCTTTTTATAGCTTCCAGCAGGGAATTTATTCCTTTGCTTTTCTGACTTCAAGATATCACCACTTCCATCTCTTGCTGATGGCTGTTGTTAGGGTTTGTGTTGATATGACTCCCCAAAGTCTCATGCGGTCCTAGGCTATTCTGGAAGTGCTGAATCTCGAATGTGTGATTGACTCATGGAGAGGAGGATGCTCTGATTAAGGACCTGAGTGCTACCTGCTCTAAGTAATCTGGATAAAATAAAAAGGGCAGAAAGACACCATTCAATTGCCTTGTTGCTTTTGCTGTCTTCAGCTGCCTCTGTGCTATGCCACCATGCCTTGGAGCCAGCTGATCATGGACTAAAACCTTGACAAATGTAAGACCAAATTAAATTTTCCCCCTTTTAACTGTGAGCACCAGGTAGTTTCTCTGAACAGTGAGAAAAGTAACTGAGACTAAGGTTCATCTTCAGACAGAGTCCTTTCAGGTTACAACTCTGAAACTTTCTCTTCCTTCATCTGCTTCAAGAATTCAAGCAATTAGATCAAACTCACTTGAATACATCATGATATGCTCCACATATTAAGGTCAGATGATTTGCCATCTTAGTTGCATAGGCAATTAAGGTTTTTGCCATATGGTGTAATGTATTCACATCCAAGGATTAGAATTTGGGCATTATTGGGACCTTTCTATTTCTATCACACCATAATACCATGAAGTCTCTTACTAGCCCATATGTTATACATATTATGCCAGTATGATTCACATTATATGTTAATTACCTCTTTCTCTGTCTAGGCTATAAGCTACATATTCAATCCATATCATTTTAGCCTACATATTGTTAATCAATATCAAGTTCCTTATTCACTAAAAAATAACACCATCTAGAGAGTAGTAGTTATTCAATAAATCTTGTCTGAAATTGGTTAAGTGTTAAGATTCTGTGTGTGCCAATGTTCATGTATTTCAATTAATAATGAGAGCAATACAATCTAGGGAACGGAGAATTGCTGAACAGCATAGTACTGCTTCGGTAGGAGGTGAAAATAATTTCCAAATACATGTCACTATCTTGCGGAATTATCATATATCTATTACCTTTATATCACACATTGGAGCTTAGTATTATCATATTATACAAAGAACTACCAATTAACCTCACACAAGAAACTGTATCGCTTCCATCTGTTTTAAAGAATGGAAAAAGTTAATAATATCTGTTGTTATTTCTATTTATCTTTTCCCTACTCTACCTCTAACTAGTTAACAGACAAAAAGGACTGTTTTTAAAGTAGGTCATGAACTAATTTACTGCTGTCCATCTAGGTTTTAAGTATCTCATGTTAAATCCCTTCATTACATCTCAATGTAACTTAATAAGACTTGTATCAGCTTGGGCAGACCTAAAAGAACATCACAGACTCATTGACTTAAATTACATATTGTTCTTTTCTTAATTTGTAAGACTGGATCTCTAAGATCAAAGTGCTGACAAGTTAGTTTCTGCTGGGACTTCTTTTACTGATGTGCAGAAGGTTATCTTTCTGTGGTCTTCCCTCATCTACCTAGAGCACTTTCCTATGTCTGTGTTTGCATCGATCTTGATATGACTACTTTATCTATAGACACCAGCCCTATTGGGTTAAGATGGCACTTGTATGCTCTTATTCAAGTTATTTCCTAAAGCCCTTCGACCCAATTAATATTCTATTGCACTTTAGGGTTTCCACATAAAACTACTGAGAATATAGTCTAATCCTTAACAACATGGTAATGTGGGCTCTATTTCCACTATTATCCCTTCAATCTTTTTGTCTATTGGGTTCACAGGTGAATTTAAGATCTAATTTTCATGATAGACTTTCTCTGAGTAAATACTTTAGGCTTTTAAATAATTTATACAATCAAACCCACATTTCTTAGGGCTAAAACTTCCACGCCAGCTCACAGTCGAATTTATCTTAGACTTCTTTCTCCTGTATTCACTTCTCTACAGGTAATTTTTGCCTCCGTGTTTCTGCACTGGCATTTCCCTTCTCAGAAAACTCTTCACTCAGACTTTTTGGTTTTCCCATAATCAGCTCAAATATTACCGCCACCGTTATTAAACTCTTTATATAAAGTGCCTACCCTGCCGCTGAACAGGAGCCATCCAGACCATGTTTTGTGCGGGGTCTGGTCCCATTTATCAACAAGCTGAGACTGGATGATAGGACCCTGAGAGATCGTTTTCAACTTTCAAATTCAGTGCTTTCCTGCTGCTACCAAGAAAACCACTCTTTATGAATAGAGGTTTCTGTTCTGCTGAAATACATCCAATCCAAGTAACAGAAGGTAATTAGCAAAGAATCTCATCAGCAGCCTTGCTTTAGTGCCCATCATTAAAAAGCTTAACTGTTACACCATTTTTCTTTCTGCTTTATGAAGAACTCATTTATGTACCATTTCAATGCTATTGTAATTGTGAGTGAGTTTTATGGGGGAATTAAATTACTGGCCTCGATTTTACAACACAAACATTACCTGAAGCCTTCTATAATCCAGCCACTGGAGGAAATAGAAAAATTTTTTTTTAAATTATCATAAAAATACTAGTGCTGAACCTGAACTTTGTTGCTCATTGGTTATATTGATCTGAAGCACCACATTAAGATTCCAAACCATGTGTTATAAAACCTCCTCTTTATTTCTCAGATTTTTTTTTCTAGTCAATTCTTAATAGCTATACGCTAGGGAAGGTGAATGCACCTGAAGAGACCAAATATTCAAAAGACACAAAATGTCAATTTGTAAATCTTTGAGCATTTTGTTGACATCTCATTTTATGAATCAAGTTACCAAAACTAAAGTCATTAATGAAAAATACCCATAAAACTCTAGTGATCCCTGTGGCTAGAAGCAAGTAGACTTCTCTGTGAGGAAAGAGAAAGGTCAATGTCTTGAGAGGGATAAAATTCATGCAATAAATTATTTATTAGTCATTTTTTTGGTATGGAATTTAATACATGTGCAAATTGTATATGTCAGGAGCTCTTCTGAAATGATGAGACAGATTTTGCTGTTAAGTACTGCTGATTTCATTCTACCAAAAAGACGAAAGGTCAATAAAAGAAAAGAACAAATCCTAACAATTTATTTACAAGACCATTGTACCCTATTTATTGTTTCTCTACATGCAGAGATGTTTTTCTGTTTTCTTTTGTTCTATGTCCTATTCTTGTTTATCAGATTAAAAATAGATGTTGAAGATACAGTGTTGGAAGTAAGATATAAAATATAGCTTTTTTGGTATATTTTGTAGCTGATATTTTATCCTAAATTTTAGTCTCTGTGCAAGCCTTCTAATAACACATTCAATTACAAATTGCCATGTAATTAAGGCTCATGTAAGATAAGCAACCATTTAGTTGTAAAGGAGCACAGAAAGGATGGCTTACAGAACCATCCCGAACACCTTGGGATAAGGATGCAACTGTCAAGTGAGATGCAGAGGCATGAAAACCAATTTATTTGTTGATGTCACAGCTAACATAGACCACAAAACCTCCACTAAGGAGTAGAGATGAGGACAGGGAAGATGAGAAGGTCAAGGATGGAGGAAGGTAAGAGCATAAATGTCTACAAAAACAGCTGCTAGATGTCAGAAGATACACTGGAATGAACAACTACAGTTTTTCACTGATTTCATGGCCCCATGTTCTTCCCTAACAAAATAAAAAAGGCCTAGAGAAGACAAGAATATTTGAATTATTTCTTAAAACTTAATAATCTATGAAGTATCACTAATCTAACAGCATTAAATCAACTCATAGTTATGAAAAATATACAGGTGGTCAAACTAGCTACTCTGTGGTAATCAGAAATTTTTAAATTACTTATTTACTATCTAGGAGTCAAGTAAATCACCCCTACATTCATTCATTTAAACAGTAATTAAGGAAAACAAGAATGATCTCTAATTGACAGATCTTTTAGTCTTATTGAGGTAGATATTGGTTCACTAGTTAACTCTAAGAACACTAATTGGGGTATTTAAGATGCATGTCTAGGGCCCCAGGGATTTAGCTCAGTGGTTCTGGCATCTTCCTGGTAAGTGCAAGGTCCTGAGTCTGATCCCTGGTACCACATACCACAGTGCCAGGCACGGTGGTTCACACCTATAATCCCAGCACTCAGGAAACAGAAACAGGAGGATGCTGTGAGTTTGTGGCTACACTGGGCTACATTGTGAGTTCAGGGCCAGTCTGAATTACAAAGTAAGACCCTGTCTCAAAAATAAATAAATAAATAAATAGAATATATGCCTAAGAGTGAGGAAATGCTCCAGAACTTTAGAGTCTGGTTGTAATGAATGAGAAGGAATGTGCTAACAGACTAGGACAATATTACGTCTATGAAGTAATCGGCAAGTCATGATTAAAATTTTGGCACATTTTACCTCCCAAATATACTGTGTGAAGGGTTCACAGAGTCGCCAAATTGTACCGACTTGTCAGAAGTTTTACATTACGGTGAAGCATTTCTCATTACCGAGGAGAGTAAGATTAAAGCAATTTCATAGTACAATTAAATTGCTACATTACTGAAATGCTAATGAACTTAGCTAGTAAGTAATTTAGTATATAGTCTAAACCATGAGCTGCCTAATGTTTTGTCTGCTTACAAAAGGAATTGTTCCTTCCATTGTGAGTTGTGTATATTGATATCTGGGCACATGAACATACACACATTTGAATATCTTGTCTATTGAAAAAGATTTTAATTGTATCCAAAAATTAACAAATGACTAAAATAAGGCTGAAAGCTGGAGGCAAATGAAAGGAAACTGGCAAACTGTTAGTGTCTTCTAGGGTTGATAGTACATGTGAGTATCCGTAGGAAAAAAAAAAAAAAAGCAGGGACCTATGTTGCCAATTTTAGAATAAATACAGAAATCACACTTCTTTCAGTGGAATAATATGAGCTCTCATAGTTTCCATAATCTAGGTATAACATGAAAAGTTAACTTACAATCATGAAATTTCATTCTAAATCCAAAGTTTACAAATCTGTCAACAATTAAAGAGAAATGGAGAAGACAATAAATCCTAATCACACCCTCAGCACTGTATGAGTCAGTACCCTGTGCTTGCATTTATAATTCTTTCCTTTTAAAATGTGTTTGTGACTTGCCTGGGGCAAGTGTCATGCAGCAAATGTGTAGAAAAGGCTGTAGGTCCTTTAAGTTCTCTGTGAAGAGACATACAGAATTTTACTGATAGCTTTGGTATTTGATCAAAATCAAAGTCAGCTGTAACTATTTTGTCTTCCACAGAAACACCACTAAGCCAGATCTCTGATTACCCTTATGTAGTTCAGCAGCTACTAATTGTTTCAGTTGCTTCAATTTGCCTGCCCACCCATCATTTCACCCTTTTACTCATTCACTCACTCATTAATTCCATTCACGTCTACATATAAAAATCATCTGCCTAAATTTCAAGTGTGAGACACTTTTCTCAAACAATGGTAGAAATTCAGGAAAATGAGTACTCAGCTATGATCTTCAGTTCAATGATGAACAAGACAAAGTTGAAGACTCTAGGCCTTAGCTGAACCACTAGTAAATAAGAGCCACATTTAATTTTAATTACCTTTGGAAAATTATTTTCTGTCTTCTTTCCTTCACTAAATGCGTTATAGCTGGTTACAATCTGCTAGGCATTTGGAGTCTAGTGGGAACTGAGGAACATGTGGTTCCTAATATTCAGAGCTTTCTGTCTACTGGAGTTGTTTGGCATCAAAATCCATTTCCCTTCCGGTTTTGTTCTCTACCTACAGGCAGCAGCAAGGAAAAAAGACACACAATCTGCACCCGCCCTTTTGTGCGGTGCCAATCATATTTCGGATCATGAAACTCCCCCAGCGTCTCCTACAGTGCCTTTTTTTTTCAATATGCCTTGTCTTACACATCAATTCAAAGACTGAAAATAGTCCTATCAGTGCACAGGAGCAAGTTTGTGCCAACACAGTGTATCTTAAAATGTAAAGCTCATATAAAAACAATGAGGAGATGCGTCTTTCTTTCCTCTATCGAGATGTAGAGAACACTATACTTCCTTTCTGAAGTTTATGCCACCTAAATATGAAACGTCAGTATTTCTTTCTGAATGAATTTTTAAAAATTTTTAATCTTTATTGGTACATTACATATATGCATCATGATTGCACTCTATAATGGGGATTTGTACCAGTATAAGACACAACTTAATTCTCATTTTTTCCCATAGCCCTACCCACCCTACCGCCCCCCATATACATAAAATTTGTTTCCTTATTTTTTGTTACAATCTCATCATTTTTCCCTCTTCTCCTTATTTTACATTGAGCACTTTCTATTTCACAATATATAACATACAATTCTAGGACTCATTTACATCTTTATTTTCTCATAACAGAGAAAAGATGCGATATGAAATTTAATTGAGGTACAATGAAAGGTACAAGTACACACTAAGGAATATAGAAAACATTAACATTTGATCTCCCATTAAGATTTTCTTGATCTGATGGCTGAGCTTATGGGCTACATGTGTAACTGAGAATGAATTTGCTCTAAAATTATATCCAAACTTGCACTAGGGAAAGAATAACAGGAACAAGATGAAAAACAGATAGAAAAAAATAAAAAAGTAATTTTTCCAATAGAAAGTCCTTCAAATTATCCAAAATCTCATCTACCATGGTCTGTATCTTAAGAATTCTTAACAGAAAAAAAAAAAAAAAAGAATTCTTAACAGAAATATAGCAGCCATGGAATCTGGAAAATTTTGCAATTAAATGTTATCCAAACAGTGGTTTTAAATGAGTAGGAATAATGAATAATGATAATGAGTATGTCTGAATTAAATCACGGAAAGAAATAACATACCTGAAAATTTTCTGTTGGGGAGAATTGATCTGCATTTCCTCTTTTCATAAATAGATGCATTGAATATAGTTGACCCAATATTCAAAATTGAAAACAAATGTGCATAAGGTCGAAAACACAAAAAGGAATGAAAGTTAAGAAACAAACCTAATGCCTATAAAGGAAGGAGAAAAAGAAAAAAAGCACAAAATAAGACTTGGTTGTGGGAACTGTGGTCATACTTTCTTTTATATTTTCTTTTATATTTTCTTATGAACACTTACAATCTTGTGAACACTGTGTACAGCACTCACCTCTAGACAACAAAAGGCTCATCTTTATATAAGACTGAAGAGAAAAATCAAATCATTTGTCATTTCTAGATTTCTTTAATTCTATAATCCCCTTGAAAATATATCTGAGAAGAGGAATTACCAAATTGAACACTATCATACTAAATAGGAGAATGTATGTAGATAATTTAGAAGAGGAATAGATGTGTTAAGTGTTTTAAGTAAGCCCTTTAAGACCCTTTTACCAATTCACATACTGAAGTCCTTCTACCTGTGACAGTTGTTAACTTTATGCCTTTTGGGAAGTGATTAGACCATATCAGAGCCCATTTGAATTGCTAATGCCCTTCTTTTTATTTATTTATTTATTTATTTATTTTTTAGGTTTTTTGAGACAGGGTCTCGCTTTGTGGTTCAGGCTGGCCCTGGGCTCAGCCTCAAACTCACATCACAGCAATGCTCCTGCCTCTGCCTCCAGAGTGCTGGGATTACAGGCGTGAGCCACCACGCCCGGCACTGTGGTATGTGGTACTGGTTGCTGCTGGGCATGAGTCTCCACGCCCAGTATTGTTATGTGGTTACCGGGGAATCGAACCCAGGTCCTTGCGCTTGCACGACAGGCGCCTGAACCACTGAGCTATATCCTCGGCCCGCTAATGCCCTTCTAAAAGAGACATCATGAACTCTGTTTTCCTTTCCACTCAATGAGACCACAGCAAAAACATTCCATCTATGAACCGCAAAGCAGACCATCACTAAAGAATGAGTCTACCTGAAATGTTCTTGCATTTGTCAAATATATTTAAGTTCCTTCTAAGACCTCTTGTCTACCATATTTTGTTATAAAAGACCAGACAACTAATTCAGATCAAGAATTCCCTAGCAGGAACTCACAGTTTAATAAGACAAACTGAGATATGAAGCATTTGGTTCAAAGTGTTTCCAATAAAGATATATAGGATGAAACTTTTAATGAAACATTAGCGAGGAAACAGGAAAGTCTCACTGGATGAGACACATCTGAGAACCCCTGGGGACATTTTGAGTTAAGCTTTGAAAAGCAGAAATGTGAGTACAGATAATTCTGGGTGGAAAAAATCGATGTATAATATGAAATTGTTGAAGCATACGAGGACGCAAAGAATACGTAAGATGTTTAATAATACAGGAGAAATGTAGCATTTGTTTGAGAAAATAGATCATGGGGTGATAAATGACTCTGAGAGCCAGGAAATCCCTAAAGGATTTTGATATCTTCTATCTTAAAATTCATGAAAATTGGCTGGAAAACAGTATGTAAAGTGCTTTGAAACTAAAGTTTCAAAAACAGGGAAACACTTTGAGAGATAACTGAAATATTTCAGTTATGATATAGTAAGGGAAATTTTTAAAGGTCACTGTGCAGACATGCCTCAAAGTACATTTTATTTTTCAGCATAAGACTAGTCACAGTGTGTTCTCCATCAATAAGACACATAATGTCAGACCACCAATGTCCTGATTACCATCCACGCTCATGTTGGTCTGCATTGTGCATGGTAATAGTGCCTAGAACAGTAGAAAAATAACTAGTGAAATAAAAGAAAATGCAGTACCAAAAACAAAGATCAAGTTGTTATTTGAAGTCAAAGTTAGCTATTTTCCTTGCCCCCTGCTTTGCTGTTCTAAAAACCTCTCCTGTCATGTTAACTTTCTATTTATTTTTGCTGTACAGTGAAAGGAAATGTTTCATTTCCTGTGGTTTAGAATGATATATGCTCATTGATTAACGTGACCTCTCACTCAAACACACTAAGAGAGCTAGTAACGCCAACCCTGCACAACCAAAACCAGGGCACTTGCTTTGTTTTGCAGTATTGATTGTTAAGAAAATAATAGCCGCTTCTATTTTCAAAGAGGGGCTGGACCTATCCACATTTTGCATGCTTGAATCTTGAGATAAATGTAGGGTTTTATGGAAAAAATACCTAAGAAATACAGCTCAGTGTGAGCTCATTGTATCTTTCATTCATGTTACAGAATCTCAGAAAATGAGAGACAATGTACTTCAGAAATGATACCTTGCAATGTTTTCCATCAGGATTTCTCTAAGTTCCGATACATCTACTAAATAGGTTTCAAACATACTGTCATTGCTTAAAAGGTATCATGGTTTCAGATGGTTCTCAATTCATTGCAAATTCCTCCATGTACTAATTACACTACTCCTTTGCTCAACCTTCACATCATGCAATCTCACCAGTAGCATGATCTTTTCCAATTATGCCTCCCTTTTTGTTTGCCTGTATTTTGTCTATGACTTAAGCTACTCTTCAGTCATCACCTCTGCCAAAAGTGTTCCTCAGAGTCACAGGGTGTATCTCTCCTCACATATTTGGATTTTTATTGAGAGCAGTCTATTTCATGATGATTCTACTACCATTTTCTCACTTGAGGTCAACAAAGAGTTTTGTGCCTATGTGTCTTTGTCTGTGTATCACAGGAAGAGATATTCTATTTTATAAGAAGATTTTTATTTAAAGATAGTGCTTTGTAGAATTCTTTTTAATTAAAATAACTGAAAATACAATTGAATGTGTGAATACATATAGAAGCTGATCAGAAAATGCTACCTATTTTTAAATTAAAAATGATTGTAGCAAAGGACACACTGATCAATCTCCATCAGTAAACCTCTTCTTACTTTAATCACACTTATTGTATCAGGCTTGCTACCTTCTGAAGCACATCTCTAAGTCCTGTTTCATGGTATGTGATCAAAAATACAGTGAATGAAACTGTTGTGTGTCATCCCACCAAAAAATAGCCTCATAAAGATATCACAATGTGTCCTCACCCAACTTATTCACTGGATTTAACTTTGCACAACTTCAGACTTTTGCAAAGTCAAAATAACTTGGAAAGGGGAGAGTCTTGAATACATCCAGGACAGCTAGGTAACCACTACCACACAAAGTATAAAAAGGCCACTTACTCAATGAGGTTATTGTTAAGCTTAAATGAGCATTTATACAAAGGAATAATAAAGTAGCACCTAATTTTAAAAATCAAAGCAAAATATAACTAATGAGTAATTGCTTGTGTTCTTTTATAAAATAAAATGAAAAGGATTAAAGATGTCCATTGTCCTTTCTGGCACTTAAGATGCTAGAAATTGTCTGTTTTCTGATCATAAGAAACCGTCCTGATAAACTAGAAATCAGGAGGCCACAGCAAATTGATGTAGAAAATTACAATTCTCATGAGCAGGAAGCTTCTGAGAATACGTGTTCAAGTTGAAATCTGCCTTTGAAAATCCACTGGAAGCTCAGTGGGGGCCAGTGACAGATAACATCTCCAAGAAACTCTCACAGACGAGACCACTGTGAGTTGCTTTCAGAGGGCTGACAGGGTTTTCACAGAAATCAAGGATTCCGGTGCCATCTGATCTTAAAAAGACCATCCCTGGTAAGAAATTTGCTGTTGCATTTTGTTCAGTTTATCCTAATTAGGAGGAAGAAGCACTGAACACTAGTCAGTTCTCACTCCACAGCATAAAAAAAGAGTGGTCAACTCCAGCCCACTACAGACAAGGAGAGAACTGTTGATGTTCAGGGACTGTGAAGTTTCTAATCCTGTAAATTAAGTATATAGTTTATAAAATATTGCATTCTGCATTACTGAAGGTATATGTACTGCATCTCCTATTACCAAACTCTTATATCTCTCTATTCAGAAAGAAATTACAAGGTACACTAAAATGCCAGAGATGGTATGAAAAATCTGAACAAGTACTAGAACTAAGGAAAAATGTTGAAACAATATTCAAAGCATAAGACTACAAATTTTAAAACAAACAAGAGCTGTGGTTACTAAGCTCCAAGTTTTCTAAAAATAAACAAAGAAATAAAAGCAGAGCATGTATGAACAGAATGATAATGGAAGAAGAGGAATGGAATTGTTAAGAATAAAAAGAGAAATGTTGGGAAGTACTCATAGAAATAAAAATGCATTGCTGGTCTCCACAGATTTGATGTGGCTGTTAAAAATCTTCTGACTGAGAATATGATAATAATGAGGATCAATACGTGTCATGTATAGGTACAATGCTCAATGTTGAATATGATAATAATGCATGTATAAAATGTACCAATCAAATCATCTATAAAAAGAGAATATGACAATTGAAAGACAGTTTGAATAAAACATAGTAGGAATTCAGTCACAGAGGGGCATAACATACTGAGGATTAGGGGCAGAGGATGAAACAAAGCAGAAATAGAACATTGTTTAATAACAAAGACTTTAAACCTGAAAACATCAAGCAGAATAAATGAGGAACGAAACAGTCAAACAACATTCACCTTCATATCAAATTGAAATTTCAGAAATTGTAGGTACTACAGCAAAAACCCCCTCTTACTTATAAAGAAGGGAAAAAAAGAATTAAAATAGATTTTAGAAAATGTGAGAAGATGAAGCGCCTTAAACTATTCAGAAGAAAAAAAATCAGTTCAAATGTTATACCTTTGTAGAGTATCACTTAAATAATAAGAAAGTTTTCTCAGAAAAAAACAAAACAAAACTGAGATTTGTTAGTAGAGTTGAATTGCAAGAAATGTTTCAAATTTTGTACGAAGAGAAGGAAAGTCAAATAGGTAAGAAATTTGGATTTTCCTGAAAGAAGGAGAATCATCCAAGACTGAATAAACAAACGTGGAGTAAATTACTTTCTTTATTTTAATTGATTAAGTAAAAAGAAATTATCCAAAGTCATAGTAACAAGTTTAGAACAATTGTGTGGATATTTATAAATAATACGTATATGTACAGTGATTTGTTGGTTCTTGAATTTAATTTGTTATACTGTTTTGGAAAAGATAGCCACATTTGTAGCTGTGTAGGAAATGGCCACAGACCAGTTTGTCACCCAATGCAAATAAAAACAAAAAGTTCCCAGATGGTTCTGTTTGAAGGCTGGTGGTTTAGCTCAGTGGTTCCAGCACTTCCTTTGCAGGTGCAAGGTCCCAAGTACAAAATAAGTTACTTTAAATGCTTCTGTTTAAGAACCAAGATATTAAAAAAAAAAAAGCATTCATGAATCAAGGAATCACTGTTTATTTATGTCAGTTTAACTGAAAAGAACAACAGCACAGGTGTGAGACCAGGAAGATGAAATCAGGTCTACTTTGTTTCAGGGTTTTCACACTATTCTCATTTGAAATTATTGGTTTACGTCAGACTCTAGTGTAACCATAAAGTGGAGAGTGTTAAAAGAAGAATTTAGGTGTGAAGAAAGTAATGTAAAGTAACAAAATCTCCATAAGATAACACAAGAAGAGACAAAATATATAGAGGACCAAAAATAGGAACAGAAAATAAAGATAACACGTAGAAAAGATGAATAAACATGGGCCTGTTCATCCAACGATATCAATAACTACATTGAACAGCAGGTTATGGACAGCAATGAAAGGATAGAGATTATCAGAGTGGACCCCAAAAAGGAAATCACACTATGCATTCTCTACAAAAAATGCATAAGTTAAAACATGTAGTTCAAAAATAAGTAAATAGTGAAATGTATGCACATACGAAGAGAGTAGCTATATTAATTTCAGTGAAACTTGAACACAAGGAAAGATACCCAAGATAAAAGTGAGCATCATATACTTCGTAAATGCATAAAAATCCTGAATGTGTTTTTATCTAATAGCAAAGTTTCATAATATGTGAAATAAAAACTGACAGCATGGCTAGGAGAAATAGATGAATACAGTAACACAAGAACTTAACAACTCTCACAGAAAAATACAATTCAGCAGGCAGAAAACCAGTGAAAACAGACTTGTAATTAATAGTGCCATCCAACAATTGCTTACCACTACTTCTGTAGTATACCACCTCATTCCAAAACAACAGATTAGGCTCACATTTAAATATTCATCCTGTCTTTAAAATTAAAAAAAAAAAGATAATATTTCAATAAACAAGAAGTTCCTCCCTGGAGTATCTAATTAGAATTCTAAAAATTTAGTGTTGCAAAAATATAAGTGACTCTATCTGATTTGATGAGTGGGATGATAGATAAACTGATCTTTTTATCAGGATACTTCATGCTGAAATGGAAAAGATAAACTTCTTTGGATGAAGGTAAGAGAATAATAATATTCTACACCAAAGAAAAGCCTAATAAAGAGACACTAGTAGAAGATTCAAAGTGAAAGGTCTGTGGATGGAGAAGGGTCTAATTTACTACTGATATCTGTTTTTGCTATCTGATGTGTAGATTGGAAAGGTAGCTTCCTTTTTTACTAGGGTGGTCATGACAGGATGTAAGAAAGAGCCTGACAGTTTCCTAGTCAGGCCTCCCAGGTGTGCTGGAAGCCCTGAACTCCTCTAGAGTGAGGCAGGAGGACTAACAACAGACTTGAGCTCAGCCTTGGAAATTGAAAACTTAGTTAGAATTGTCACAAGTTGTTAAAATGAATGAATGAATGATGGAGAACGTAGTTTAGTTTAACATTAAGGCCTTGGTTTATCTTCACTGTTTCAAAGAAAATCCTACACACAACAAATGTTCAGTTCATACGCTGCTGTAAAGGAAGTAATGATTCGTATAATCTGCAAAGTCTCATGGCATAAGACTCATAAGCAAATCCTGAGTGCTGAACGTATGGTATTTATTACCAAGAGCTTTGAATTTAGAATGTAAAAATTTGATCAGGGATCTATTTTTGTCTTATTAAGGCAGAGTATTTTTGAACAGAATACTTATTTGACTGTCAGTACTGTTGCTGTTAACTGTAGTTCTCATGACTAACAGAGTTTTTAGGTTGCCATTAGGGACCTGAATTCTCCATAACAAACAAAAAGTGTTAGATTTTGAGGAATTGAAATAGACATGATTTTTCAAGAACTGAAATAAGTATAATCAATAGTATATAACATATGTGTAAATACTTCGATAAAAGGCAATTATCAACTGCACATAGGAATGATTGTTAGTAGAAGTAATTTGAAAAAGTAAAATTAATTCATGTAAATATCTACTATTGTTTTAGGAGATCTGCATGTAGAAAATAATGAATAGGTAACCGATTTTTCTGTATGGGTTTAACTTTATTCTGAGATAAGCCATCATCAATTTCCTTCAAGCCATCCTATTTGGAAACAAAAGGACATGCATATAAAGTACAGAGATATGAGCCTATCTTACTCTGATCACACTAGCACACAGCCATGTGGGTTTCCTTTTCTTTTTCTATTTTTCTCAAACACAGATCCATCATCCAATAATCTGTGACGTTTTCCTGATTATCTAGTTACTTGGTTCAGTGGGACAATGTCATTAAGCACCATTTGCTTGAGTTCATCTCATGAAAGGCAAACAATGATTGCTAAAGTCATAAGCTGGCTTGACTACAGCAGTAATGGAAATTACCCAAACAGCTTTTTTCTCCCTCTGCCTCAGGTCCTCAGAGCTGACGTGCTTTCTGTGCTCAAGAGTTCTTACCACTGCCCTCCTCTCTGAACGTCCCACAGAAACCCAAACTCAGTGTGGAATCCAGTGTTCCAGCCATCCCTCATTGGCCTACTCTAGAGGCAAGTTGAAAAGTTTTATTTTCCAACCAGATTGTTTTTTTTTTTTTTATTGATCACTACGGGGACCCAATCAGGAAAATTACAGGCCCAAAGAAACATGAAGAACATATCAAATTAAGAAGTTTACTGTCATCTGGTCCATGGTGTCCAGCCTCTTACTGCTTCTCAACAGCAGAAGCAAAAGCCCTAGGGGCTTTTGTTCATACCAAGAGACTAACTCATGTTCTTTGAACACAAGCTTTTCAATACTGGTTTCCTCAAACCACCATGAGCCACAATCTCAGAGGGAGTTTGTAAAAAGTACAAATTGATACAATTAAAAGCTTAAGTATTTCTCTGCTTTTCTTTCAGCGCTGCATGAAAAAATAAAAGTTTACTAGTGTTAAGTATTGTCTCCATCTGCAAAAAGTGTATTAGTATTAACACCCCACTGAGATTATCAGATAGGTTCTTAAAATTCCAAATATACAAATAATGTAAAAGAGATCAGCCAATTTTGTAATTTGCAGAGAACATTTGGAGAATATTTCTCTCTGCATAATCAGTAGTTCAACAAAGAATAAGGCTTTTCAAATTTGTTTCCATTGTTGCTTTAGTTCTATTCTCCTCTGACCTCGTCTGCAAAAAGAAAACTGAATAGAAATATATTTCATGAGAAAAAATATTGTTTTAGTCACCTTTCTACTGATGAAAGAAAAAATATTTGACACTTAAAAGAGGAAAGACTGGCTTTGATTTATGGCTTCAAATGTTTCACTCTGTGCTTGGATGCAGCTAAGGCAGAAATCTCAGGGCAGAGGGATATAGCAGAGACAAACTGCTCACTGCAAGATGGGAAGTGGCAGAGAGTTAGAGAGAAAGGAGCCAGGAAACATAGATAGTCCCACAGGTCACACACACTCCTGCAATTATTTCTTTCATTGACCCTCACTTCCTACTAACCCATCAGATGTGGACTCATCAACTTCTAACCCATTGAGAAATGTGTGCCCGACAATGCAATCACATCTCCAGCAGTCTTTAACTCTAGGAAGCTTAACCACACATATTATAAGGTACAAATCAGATGAGCAGAAACACTGTGGTGGTCCCTAAAAGATAGTTAGAGTGATTCGTGGCAGAAAGCAGATCAAATAAATCAAAACAGAAATTGATAACAAGAAACAAAAAGGGATATGATTCCTGGATTTCCTCCCAGGCTATACTCAGAAATGACTATTAACTAACTGGCCAAAAACACTAATTTTATTAAAATCATTTTTTTGTGTTTGAGTCTCTCTGGGGCACGCCTTGTATATATAGGACTTTATTTATTGTGGGATCCAGTCAAAGATCACACGGAAAAAAAGATTGTTTTTAGTTAAAACATTAACCATTCTGAGTTATACCAAAATTCAAAATGGAAAAGAACAGTGTCATTTGACAGCTAGATGACACAGGGAAAAATGGGAAAAGCAGAAAATTTAGGGACCTATACAACAATACAGAGACATAACATTAAATTTAACATTACTCATCGTTCTACAAGACAAATCTACAAGACAAATCTATCCTTGTATCTCTATTTTGCAATTCAGATAAAGAGAGTGATACTTAACCAGGAATTTTATAAAATCCCCAAAGCATCAACTATGCTTTTCTTTTCCTAAGTGTGTGTACATTTCTTTTGGCGGACTCTGTATGAACAAAGAGGTGGAGGGAGATTAACAAATCTGTACAGAAAGACTTTTTAAAATCAACTGGAAAATACTGCCAGGAAATAAAACAACTCTAAGTAACTGTACCAGAAAATTCTAAACAGATGTCATGAGGTAAACTTAGAGAATATTTAAATAGTTTTTCAATTAAAATACTAGCAAGACTAATGGATTTTAAAAGGCAGAACACAATAGAGAATTGATTGAACTCAGATTCAAATGGAAGAAAAACAAAATCAAATCAAAAATGAAGTCTAAGTTGTTAAGTACCTGGTGCTTTTTAAATTGCAAAATTTAACAGAATCACATAAAATTCAATGAAGAGAAAGAAAGAAAACTGAAAAAAATTACAGAACATAAGTAAAACAAAAGATAATAGAAAGGTTTCCAAGTAATATGCTGAGAAAGAAAAATACACAAAGCAGTAGAAGCATCTGTGTCTTTTTTAGTCCCTGAAAAAGAAAAATAAAACATGATAATACTACAATGCAAAATTATATTATAAGAACATTTTACAACATGGGAAAACATTTGAATCCACAATTGAAACAGTTCACAGAGGACATAAAAATAAAGACTAAATATTATGTTAGAAAAAGATATAACCCTAAGTTCTCGGTAGTAAGTTACTCTTCATCTTATTTTGCATTGTTATATTGTATTGAATAATTTCTAAGTGAAAATTACTTTGAATTTTCAAGCAACTGAGTGAAGCCTACTGATTACACGCACTGAGATCTGATCAGCTATTGGTAATAATTACCTAGTGTGATGCAGCAATAAATTAACTTGAACACCTGGAAAAACAACTAGCTATACACTAAATTCACAAAGTCTATCTATAACATCTCCAAAATGGCAGAGAATACAACTGAAAAAAGTGGAGACTGTTAAATTAGTGGAAATATATGCTATATTATGAATGAGAGGTTTGGTAATTTGAACATGATTTTTTCCCTCAAAGTTACTTATAAATTCAATAAATTGTATAAAACACCCCAGCATGTATTCTGTAGAAATTAAAAAGCTGATTTTACAACTCATATGCAAATGCTTTTGCACATGGATGTGTGAGTGCACAGTGGTGCAACCTAGGACCTTATGGAGAAAAGCCAAGTACTCTGACAATATACCCTTTGCCCAAGTACCTAAAATATTCTTGAAAAGAAAAAAGAATTAGGATAGTTTATACTATCTGTTCATAGACTTACTACAAGGACACACTGCACAAGAATGTATTTTCAGTGTGATAATAAGCATATATAGAAAGAGTCTAAAATATAAGAACAGAGAAGTATTCACTTATGCTTTTGTTTCCTGGTTATTTTAAGATTTGAACTCAGGACTTTTCACATGCTATAAATACCTTATCATTGAGTTATGTCTCTAAGTCTTATATTTTGTATTAATTTCCAATTGAAGTTTCATCAAATTGTTTGTGTTGCCTTTCAACTTATGACCTACTGAAAGCCCTGCTGACCCCAATGACCTCCCTGATAGCCTGCTGAGCCTCCTGAGATGCTGATGTACCCAGTGAGTCAAATGCATTTTTATCTGAGGAGCAATACAATCCAATGTGTTCATTAAGCTCCCACAGAAACTAGTCTGAAAACTGTGTGGGGAATATCACAAAGTGGTCTTAGAATCATACAGAAAACCTAAATATATTTCAATGTAAAATTACATTGAATAAATACATTTTGCATTGAAATATGTATGTTTTAAATGGAAGAAAAATATCCAGAAAGGACACACTATTCTTATATCACATAGCTCTCTACATGATATGGTTTGTATGGAGAAGTTCCTCCAAAGGCCCATAAAAATCAAAGGTGGGGCTTTTTGGAGGTGATTGTGGGAGCATGGCCGACATCAATGGCTTACTCCACTGAAGATTCTACAGCTAAACGTGATGTTGAGAAATAAACCTAGGAGGAAGAACTTACTGACTGAACATATGGGCTGTAAGGGCCTATCTCTCTCTTTCCTTGACCTCTCTGTGTTTTCTATGACCATGTCTCAAGCTCTTTCTCCACTGTCAACTTGCCTTAGAGTGAAACCACCAACTATGGACTGAAATGTCTACAAATAGTAAGTTAGAATAAACCTTTGCTGCTTAGAGTAGGGAATTGGGTCTCAGGAACATGAAAGTAACTAAAACACTACCGAAAAAAAGAATGAGTCTTGTACATTGTTCGCAGGTGATTGTCCTTGTAATTGCTTTCAGAAAGAAAATGCAATCAAATGATACAACACAATTCAAATATTTAAATTATATTGTTACTAAACTAAAACATAGATTTTATTTGTCAAAATACAGTTAAGACAATGTTCGGTGTAATAAATGAAAAAGGACAGAGGAAAAGGAAGATTTAGCACAATTAAAAGCATAAAGTCATGGAAAACAAATACATTCACTGAAAATGTTACCCTTCGGGAAAATGATCATAGATATGGCAGAAAATTCTTCTAATACATATGTCAGGAAGTATAACTTACAAAATGGATGCTAAACTACGAACACAGAAGGCATTTCAAACCTTTACATCGACATGATTTTATCATTTAGAGTACAAACTTACAAATTTTCACATGTTGAAAAATGTGAACTTTTGCTTATTTGTGGAAATTAAGAAAATGTCTATAAAAAAGGAATTAAGAACATACTTAAAGAGTTATTATCTCTTATAAATCATTATATATGCACCATAGTTACACACAGAAAATTTAGGCTGAGGTGTAGTTTACTGAGAGAATGTAGAATTAGTCTTTACCACACCGTGGGTCTAGTACAAACTGTGTAAAATGCAGTATTTTCTACATGCATGTTTACCATATCAATCATCACACACAGGAATGTCATTCTGAATTATTTTAAGGAATGATTAATTTACATGATCTGTTCATAACATTTCCATATGTAACAAGCTGCAATGACCCTACATTGCACTTTGATGAAAATTTAACATGTAAGGGTCATCCAGCAGCCCTTGCATAAGTAAGCTATTTTCTCCATTGAACTAGGTTTTTCCTTTTCTTTTACGCTTCAAGTTTATGGCTAGTAGAGATTACCCACTGTTACCTGTTTCCAATACACTGTCATCTATTTTTTAAATTCTTGTACCTGGCTACTCTTTATAGTCCAAATGTTAGACTGTTGCCTCTTAACCAGTTTTAGCATGCATGTGACTTGCAAAGTGAACAAGCAATATATGGATGGTATATCAAAGAGTAATTTAATCTTAGGGTACTAATTATTATAACTCATCAAACAAATGGGTCAATAAAAATGAAGCATTTGAAAAGACATCAAAGAGATTTTTAAAAGCCAAAGTCCATATTTGTGAGAAACTATTAATAAGGCAACAATTATTATATTTAATGAAATAAAAATAGATGTCACTAAAAGAGCTGTAGAAATCAAAGGAATTTTTCAAATAGTGGAACAGTAGATTAGAGGAAATCTCATTAATGCCGAGGATCAAGATGAAAATGGATAATACAGTCATGGTTATTGGACTTCATTCTAGATGTGATTTTCAATAAAAATAGAAAAGGTACTAAGATAAAAAGTAATTTTTAAAAATTGAGAATTGTTTTTTCTTTTTTTTTTTTTTTTTTTTTTTTTTTTTGGTATTGGGGATCGAACTCAGGACCTTCAGCTTGTCAGGAATGCTCATCACTGCTGAGTTAAATCCCTGACCCAAAAGTTGAGAAATGTATTTGTTATTCTTTCCTTTGCTGGGACAAAATGCCTGGCACTCACAACTTACATGTGGGAAAGTGTTTTAGCTTGTGATTTCAGAGTTTGGTCCATGGTTGATTGGCTCTAAAGCATGATGCAAAGGCCTGATGGAGGAAAATTGCTTAACTTAATGACGGCGAAGAAGCTTCTGCTTGGTGCAGGTGATGAGGATGCAGTGACTGAGAGAAAGAAGGAAAGAAGAAGAGAGACAGGAGTATGGAAGGGGTGTGAAACACGAATGCCACCATTTGGGTCATGCCTTCATTGATCCACTTCCTACAGCCAGCAGCCAAGAGTGCGTGCAATAGAAACTCATCAGCAGATCAACCTGATGATGAACACAGAGCCCTCCTGATCCAATCTCCTTTCAGAAGCCCCTGTTCTGAACACGTGAAATGTTCACCGCACAGTTTAGTACTAAATCTAAAAAAAAGTGAAATTTTTACTATTTGAAAATCATATGATACTTTCTATTCCAAGAAACTCAACAACAGCACCTGCAGAGCAAAAATGACAAAACTAATCTGTCCATTAACAATGTTCAAGGATAAAACTGGTAGTGAAATTGACAGAAAATCAATAACCTCTCTATTTACCATAAAATAATTCACTATAGAATGCTATATTGTCATTTTTCAACAGCAATGATCAAAACAATATCATAATTCCTCATACAACACCTTAATGAGATATCAATGAATATTTGAGAAAATATTTCACAATATTTAAGATTATTGATTGTGAAAGGGGGAAAAAACCCCAAGATATTTGTTTGTAAAAGTTTAAAAATTGAAGGTGGGGTGATGAATTAAAAAATAAAGTACTATAAGTATCTGCTCCATAGCATTCAGTTTACATGAAGATTTGAAATCAGAATCTACTTTTCACATTATGCAATTCTGAAGTCTAACATCTTATATAGCATAAAACTTAAAGTTATGGCTGCTGAATGAATGATATCAATAAATTAATAATATAATGAATGAATGCATCCATACAGAATACATGAGTAGGCGATATAGCAAATGTTCAATTACAATTCAAGCTGCTCCTCCTGGAAAATGAAAATTCTGTATAAAATATTGTATTGCGTGAATGTTTGAGATTGTGCAGCTCTCCCCAAAATAGAATAAAAACTACAATTCTGGTTTTATTGCCTCCAAATGTCAATGCTTATCACTAGATTGAAATCAGTAAGTCCCCCCAAATGTAATGTAGGAAGTTCATTCTAAGGCAGAGTTTGAAATCTCATTCAAACCCTCTCCATTCCTGCTTTCCTCCCCGGGTCCCATGGGGAGACCAGGTGCAGCTGGAGGATAGTGTAGATGTGACAGTGAAACCATCACTTGAATTGAATGATGCTAAAAATAAAGTAAATGGTGGGACCATGAGAGGGATTAGTCACAAAGGACTCAGGCTGTCCTCACCAGGATAGTTATCTCTGAAAAGCTGTTTGAATATAGGAGTGGGAATAACTTCTGTCAACACATCATAAAGGATTTTCATCAAAAGATTAACCTCACGGGTTGTGAAACCCAAACATGGCCAGTGAGTATAGGCAAAGTTGGAGATTGAAAGTTATACTGAGAATAAAAGTTACTCAAAAATTATAACCAAATTGGATGAAAAGCCAAGCTATACAAGCCAGTATTTAATGATATATTAGCAGGTCCTAACATTTAAGGTCTAACACACCATTGTAAGGATAATATTTTACATCAGAAGATCAAGCACCAAATCCTGGAGCCAGAAATGAGCTATTAAGACCTTCTAACTCATTCAGCTATCCTCTTTCTCCTTTTCTTATCTATTTGATAAGAGTTATAATGCTACATCAGTTATCCTATGGCAGATCATTTGGACAGTTGCAAAGAATAAATCCTGTCTGTAAGAAAGAATGTTTACAAAGAGTTTTGCATGTCATTATATATAAAAATGGGATTTTATAGAACTTTAGATAACAGCTTCTGTTTATCAGTACCTCAAGGTTAGTTTGGAAAGACACATTTCCCTCTCACAGACTCTCATTTTTTTCCTTTCCCTTTTCCATTTCCCTTCTTTTGGTCCCTTCTCCCATGGACATCTTGATTAGCACCTGCTATTTGCTGAACAAGATCAAGGGAGCTGACACCCACTTGTGAAAGCTCTTCTTGATTCATTCAGTGAAATTCTGGTGTTTTCTTAAGAAACTGATAATGGGGACAAAGATTTAGCTCAAGTGGTGCCGCATCAATCGTGGAAGCACATGGCCCGAGTTCGACCCTTGGTATTACCAAAATAAATAAATAAATACACAAAATGAACTCTTAAAAAAAAAGATTGATAACAATTGCTGTCTTGGATTCGCTACTTCTCCTAGACTTTTTCTAGCTTAAATTCCAGGTCCATCCAACATGAGCATATACTGTGCTTATTTCTGATAGTGGTATTTGCATGATAAACACAAATGTGGAATTGTCTAAGAGTTTAGAGACAGGAATAACATTGTCTTTAAATACATACATCTCAGTTTCATTGGGATGGCTAGAGATATGGAAGATGTTAATTCCTGCTAAGAAGATCTGTATAAAATGACCTATCTCTGAATCCCAGAGCTCTCATTAGCAGCTGTTCAACCACAGGCAGTCAGGTATCTTAAAGAAAAAAAAAAAAAAAAAAGATAAGTATAGCAATAATGCCTAGAGAAAGGGCTTGTTGTTGAAAGTTAATATACTTAAGGAGCAAAGAAGTGTTCAGCACATAAAATTAATAATTGACTATTATGGGTATACAAGCTTATTATATAGTTATATTATTGTAAAGCTCATATGGACATTTACCACTTTAATGGTATTTTGGGCAAATCAGAGTATGTATATCAGATCCTAAAAGATTATAATGGAGACAAATGATATCATAATTATCACAATGTCATCCAAAGTCTTATTTACATGTATGTGGTTCTGACAGATAAACAGTTCTGTATCTTTTATATTTTACTTGAGCTTCTCTATGCTTGGATATGTTGAGATGTATACATAGTTGCCACTGAGTTATAATTGCTTTCAATATTCAGTAGAGTTACATGCTGTCCCATTTTGTAGACTATGATCAGTAAACTACCATGTATAGCCTCGTTGTTTACAATGCTAACTCATCTCAGTTTGTGAAAGTCCCCTGTGTGATGCTGTCAAATGACAAAGGTATCGGGGCTGGGGAGTTAGTTCAGTGGTTCTGGCACCTGTCTTTCAAGTGCCAGGGCCCAGGTTTGATCCCCCGGTAACCACATACAATACTGGGCATGGAGACTCACGCCCAGCAGCAATCAGTACCACATACCACAGTGCCGGGTGTGGTGGCTCATGCCCGTAATCCCAGCACTCGGGTGGCAGAGGCAGGAAGATTGCTGTGATGTGAGTTTGAGGCTGAGCTCAGGACCAGTCTGGACTACAAAGAGAGGCCCTGTCTCAAAAAAAAAAATTACAAAGGTGTTTAACAGTGGGTTTCTCAGAAAATATCTCTGTCATTAAGTGAAGTGTGACTATATGCATATCTTATGTAATATATGCCATATAATATGTTACATATTTATATGGATGCATAGGTACATAGGAAGAGACAGAGCAACCATATAAAGTTATGAGCATTATTTTCCAATAGAAGGAATTTCTACTGCATTATTTCTGAAGCACTTGTTGAGTGTCTCCTAGAGGCAGGCTATGTGTACAGTAGAGTTAATGCAAATATAAATAAATACATTGTGATAAGTAAGGAACTGGGAAATAGAAGGATTAAAGTCTGGGTTGTAAACAAGGAAATCAAGCATACACAATTAAGGTTGTTAAACTAATTTCTAAATTGTATTTGAACTTGAACTGTTGGTTGTGTCTAATGAGAAAGTACTAAGATTAGATACAGAAATCTACCAATATCCAATAGTTGCATAAATATTCTTCGACTACAGTTTCAGACAGCTTTTCTGTTTTTCAAGGCACATCATTTTGCTATTTAATTAGCAGTTTTAAAAAGGATAAATGAGGTTATATACAAATATCTTCAGATCCTACAAAGGCCATTACAAATGCTAAATCCATACAAATTATTGCAAAAGGAATAGAAGTAAGAAGTTGGATGCCAAAGTTAATCTGGGTGTAGAATTTGGCACTATGAAAACATAAAATAAATACTAAAAGTCAACCCTCCTCCTCAAATTGCCATGACAAGAGTCAGTCTTTTTTCAGTAACATCCATTAGCCAGATCTGTAAAACTCTCTTAGGAGAAATACCAGTTTTCAGTACATTTCTCAAATTGGGTAATTTAGAGGGTAATTTAAAAGTTTTGAAATCATTAAAACTACTTAGTCCAATTATGTAGAGTCTACATCATAATCAGGCCTTTGAATTTTATCCCATCCATCTTCAATGTAGCTTCCATCTCTAGTATTTGTAAACATAAATAAAAACAAATCAACTACCTGTCCCTCTTTTGGAGCTGGGTGTTACATCAGAAATAAATACATGCCTATTAATTTGTCACTGATTTCACTGTGTGGATTTTAAGATTGAATAGTTATTGAAGGTATATGTGCATAAAATATAGATCTGTTTCTACAAGGGGTCTAAGTGTTTGAATATATTATCTTCTTTCTAAGTGCCTCCATAGAAATCAAGTATTTGGATAAGTTCGCTTTCTTTGATCATTGTCCTATATTTTATCCTTTGATCGAGTTGTTTTATTTTGTTCTTGTCTGTTTCCCTTTATCTCACACCCTGCTGTTTGTTCTACTCATTAAATGTTGCTGGTTCCTAAAATGGTATCAGTGATCTTGACTCTTGTTTATGATCATCTGGCGCTTGCTTTTCTTTACTTGACTTCCTTTGCTATTTTTGTATACTGAAATTTTATTTGCTAATAATAAAACTTAAAAATAATAAACCCCAAAGAGCTTTCTGCTACTAAACAGGCCATCCAAAATGCAAGGGGAAAATTTTATTATGCCAGATCATTTATCAAATTCTATTTACGAAAACCTCCACTCTTCCACCCTTTCTGCTTTTTGAAGGTGAAAGTTGAGGAAATGTGGAGGATAACTGTGAGTATTTCAAAAAATTGGTAAAAGATATGTGGAGATCAAATTTTTACATTGCCTACATACTTCTAATTAGGCTTCACTTATAGGAGTGTGTCTGTTAAACTATGAAACCCCAGTTTGTAAAAATAGGCAAACAAATGAAAATAAAAGCAAAGCAAAGAGCTATGGACCCAAACAACACTATGAACAGTTTTTGGAAAAGAAAAGAGCCAATGCTGCTTTTGTCTTCTTCAGGACCCTGATGAGAGGAAGAGGAACAAGGATGGTTAGAAGAAAAATGAAAAATAAACTTTATCCAAACTTTTAATAGCCACATATGGGATGACATGAATTTATCAGCCCTCAGCCAAGAAGCAAGTCTGCAAACACCTACTGATTCTTTTTCACATTCTTTAACCGAATTCATCATGGACACACACAGTGTATGGGGAAGACAGACTTGAGAACGATCCCACGGGCAAGTGGATGCTTCGTCAAGGAGGGAGTCATGCCAGAGAACAGTGTTACAGGAGTGAGCAAGAACTTAAAGCATCTCCAGAGAAACACCAATTATTTGCCAAGAATCCTACAGGATTACTTCAAAGTCTGAGCAAAAGGTCAGAAAGAGATCTATAAGAACGGGCATTGCAAGTCTAAGATAAAGAGAGACTACTCTCCCCCACCCGAAGCAGTTGACATCTGGATTGCCAAGCAGAAAAAGATTTCCCTTCTCAGGAACCTGGTAACTGCAAAATAAACATTAAAACGATTTGCAACATCTTGCTGGTGTGCATCCAGCACCCATACCGTGCTCAAGGAAAATTACTAGGTCCAGCTTCAGAACACTTTAGCTAACAGTTAGCTCAGTGTAACGAAATGACATGGATTGCATGAGAATCTCAAGCACAGATTAGATTAAATACATTTCCTGGTTACCTCACCTTCTGGAGGGAGAATGAACCACAAGAGACTCTATATCCTAATGGGATTGATTTACAATTATTTCAGTATCTGTGCTATTTTTTCACAGTGCTAGTTTATATATAATATGAATGTGTATTAGGTAAAAATCTGGAAAATGTATCTCAAAGTTAACTGAATATATATTCAATAAGATGAAAATAAAAATAGCAAGATATTTCAGACTAAAATGAAAAATAAGTTAAATGGTACAAGATGTTACATATTGCAAATAGGCACAAGCAGGGGCATTCCACTGGAGTAAAAAAAAAAAAGGAGAATAAGGAAAAATATGTTTCAGAAATGATAATCTCATTTGACGTATTTAGCCTCGTAATGAATACAACAGAGGAAGGGGAGCAACCGAGGACGTTCTCATGCTGTGTAACACCTCCACGGTAGCTGCATCAACCAGTTGGATGTATTTCCTCGCAATCTCCTTGAATCGGTTGTTTGGGCCCCAGAGGACTGAAGTCCCAGGCTTCGCTTGTTGACTGATCCGCTGCAGCTGTTCTACTCCCACCGCGCTGCTTCTTCAAATCCCTCAACCAGAGAGGCAAGAAGGAAGGGAAGGAAAGGAAAAGAGGGAGGAGATGGGGTCCAAGATACAGAATAATTCAGTCTAAAGTTCACATGGTTTAAAACAAGACTCAAGTGCAACCTATATAGAAGGACTCAAGGAAAAGAAAGTTAATTCTGTTGTTGTTATTGTTCAAAATTCCTTAAATTCGTAGGGAAGAAATTCAGGAGAACTACGTTAAAGTTTGTGTATGAAGGCCAGGGATTTAGCTCAGTGGTTCCAGTGAAAGCACAAGGTTTCACAAACACAAGCACAAGGTCCTGAGTTCGATCCCTGGTACAGCAACAACAACAATGACAACAACAACAACAAAAGTCTGTGCATGAATTCGCTGAATTTCAAAACACGTCAATAAAAAATAATGAAAATTATACAAAAAGATGTATTTCCAGATGGGTGGAAGATTGCTAAACTACATAGAAAATAGATGAAGAACCATGTCAGGTTAGAAAAAGAGAGAGGGGATCAGAAAGCGTCCCTATACAAGTAATAACTAGCTTTTGAAAATCTGATGGAGTGTACAGGAAAACTACAAACCAAGCAAATAGTCAACCTCCTCAGATATCACATTGCATAAGTGAAAGAGTAAAGAAAACTAATCATATTAGCTGTAAAATGACAACACTAAAAACAAAGAGAAAAACTTAAATCACCCAGCAGGTAAAAATGACACAGTTTGTTGAGGTGTTGTCTTCATTCATCTTATTCTGCAGATCTGGAAACTTGATTCCTCTGGTTCTTCCCACAAGTCAAAATGAGTATTAAAACTAAATATTTAGAATAGATTCAGGATGTCAAAGTACCCATAATAATGCAATTAATTTTCACATATGTAGAAATAAAATATGTGCTACACAAATGGAAAATAGCAAAGCAAGAGAAATAAAATTATAACAATAATTTGTAAGATCTTATGTTAGTCATCTACTTTTATAACAAAATAGCAAGAGTGGGGTTACTTGTTATAAAATACATTAGAGGTACATTTGGCTCATAGCTCTGCAGGTCTGAGAACAGGGCATTAACCTGTGCTCATCTCTGTTTTAGCCCTCAGAATGGCTGACATTAAAATGGCAGCAGTTCCTGTGGAGGAGGTCATGTGATGATGAGGAGTAGACACTGGAAGGGGTTGATTGTTCTCCTTTCCTAACAGTCTATATGTAAAGGCATTTAGTGCATTCCTGTAAAACTTACTTTATGTCTAATGAGAACAAAACTCCTTTCCAGTTACACCCACTTTCCAAGTCTTCAATGTCTCTCAACACTGCCAGCTGAAGATGAAGATCATATATCAACTTTTGGAAGACACACTGACCTGCATCCAAACCTTGGCCTATCTTAGCATTAAGATGAAGTAGTGAAATTTTCTCTCAGGGTCATATGTTGTGCAATACGTATGTGCTGTTATCATTGCTATGGCTATTACAATACCATTTTAGTCAAGTGTAAATTGAAAGAGTACATAGGTATAGGTCAATGTTCTGGCTGATTTTGATCCTGGTTAGGGCTCTTTTTCATATTTACAGATGAACAACTTTGGGGGGTTATCATCACATAGGAGACAGATTATGTTTCTAGTGACTCTTTTTATAAATGCATTAACCTAATTCATAACACTTTCACCCTTGTGACCTAAGTATCTCCACAAAGCCCCTCTAAATGCCATCCCATTAAGGATAAGAATTTCAGTGTACACTTTTGGTGCCTGTATTTTTTTTTCTGCTATTGGGGTGATAGATACATGATTGCTCCTTTGAAAAAAATGTATAGAATCACCTATCAAAAGGGATGAAATTTATTTATTTATTTTGCATATTTAGCAAAAGTAGCCAATCAAGATACTAAAAATCATCAAGGCTAAGGGAGGACTCTGAGTCTCCTTTCACACAAATCAGCCCTATTATAAATTGTATTATTCTTTGGCGGCCACAGAAAATATGTAACAAATTTAACAATGGAATATTTTTAAGTGGTGGGTATTTCAACATTAGGAAGTTGGCCAATGTGATTTCTGGTGAGGGTTCTTTTTTTCCAAATTACATATGTACATACAGCCTTCACATCGCTGTTAGTCATGTGAGTGTATGTTTTGTGTGTATGTGTGTGTGTGTGTGTGTGTGTGTGTGTGTGTGTGTTTGCACAGAGAAAGAAACAAAGACAGATGGAATGAGACTTATAATCTACCAGTTTTATCTGATTAGGATTTATAAAGTCAGCTAAACTTGATTCCTTATAAAAAGCTACATCTCACATACATTTTCTCTGAAGGTTAAAGCTTCAGTGGGTCATTTTTGGGAACACATTTAAGTCCACAGCACATATATGTGACACAGCCTCTTCCACAGATTGAAGAAAAGAGAGATGACCTTGGTAACCTGAAAATGATGCTTTTGTTATTTGGTTTGATGTTATAAATGTAAAATTTTAAAAGAAGTAGTTTTCTAATTGATTCACATACTTAGTGGGTTGTGTTTCATTATTTTCTCTTACCCTTTTATCCCTGAATTATTATTAATTTGATGATAGGATCTTAAAACTTATAGTCTTTAATGTCTGATTGTGATTGATTTTATGACATCATTAAATCTACTACATGCTCAAACATGGCACTAGCACCTAACTAATGGTGGCTATTTCACCCATTAAAATGTATACAGAAATTAACATCAGAGTAAATATACAGTTTAGGCAATTTATAATCTTTTCTTCCAGATTAGAATATTTTTGTGTTTTCACATTTATGGTAATAACACTGTAATCATTTTTATACTACCATGTAGCTTCAATAGACTTGACCTATCATTATTTATTTACATATCCACCTATTTTCAGACATTCTAAGTACATTAAATTTGAGATTTATAGCAATGAGCTTGTTGGTAAGTAATACTATACTATTTCTGAATGCCTAAGCATAAAATAAAACTGACACTTCACAAAAATACAGTGAAGACCAAGCTGAATGCAGAAAACATCTTAAAAATTTTCTAAGCTTTAAAATAATGATTGGTGTGAGAAATTTCACATGTGTTCTCCTAAGGAGTAATTTTTATGATGTTTGAAGATAAAGATCTTATTTATTTCTCCTAGTTTTTTAAAGTTAGTTCATCTTTATGTCAATTCATTAACCAGTATGCTATGTATTACTGTTCTCTAGAGAAATGAGATTCATATGAAATATGAAATATATGTATAATAGTATAAGGGATTTATTGCATAAGTTATTGTATCTGAAGCTGAAAAAAAAGTATTTTTGGAATCAAAGGAGGAAGAATCCAACATGCTGTCTGCACACTGTGGCTCCTGTCCAAAGCTGAATGCCTCAGATTTAACTGTGGAGTCACTGGTGTGGCTGTATTAGTGTCAAAGATTCTCCTCAGCAAAGCAGTGAATCTGTATTGAAAAGTTGAAGAAATGGGAGACTAATACCCAAAGAAAATGGCAAATACAGGAGCACCTCCAAAAAAAGAGGACAACATTACATTTTTCTTTTATTTTTTATTCTGTCCTTTTACATATATTGGGAGATGTGCACTTCTTAAAGATGCCGGTCCTGCCATGTGGAATCAATGACTAGGATTATTGTGGATATCCCCTCGGCTTTATGCATGCTAAGATTTTTGGTGTGAAGGCTTGGCACCAAATAAAGGTGCAAAGAGCTTGGGGTATGGGACCTTCTGCTGTTGTTGCTCAGACTAGCAAGAATCAAGCTCAGACTCAACCTTTTTCTCAAAGTTCCAATGTGGTTGTTTGGTGGTTATTAATATTTGTGCTGTGGGACTCATGGGGGACTGGAGCTTGCCACAAGGGTTTGGATGCATCTTCTTTCCCTTTCTCCCACATTTATAAGTCTACTGGTTGGTCCCACATAGACCAGGGTGAATCTTCCTCCCTCAGTTTCCTGACCTTCATCTCATGGAACCACAACCATGCTCAGAATTTCCTAATTTAGGCATGTTTCTTAATTGTTATGTTAATGTATCATAATTGAGTACATCATTAAATGACTATATTTCCCATTGCTTTTAATAAAGCCTAACTAAGATATAACTCACACAGCATGCAATCAATATATGTAAAATGTGCAAATAGATTTGATTTAAGGGTATATCTAAGTATCTGCAATAATGATGAGAAGAAATAAAAATACTTCATAAAGAAACTATAGAGACTATCTTCCATTCAGTGATTTTTTAAAAATTTCTTGAAGATTTCTTTTGAATCACAACAGCTTCTAATTTTAACCAAGTACAATTATCAACATTTGCTTTATTATTTGTAGTTTTGTGGTTACTGCAAATACTTCTTTGCCATATCCAAGATCAGGAATATTTCCACTTAAATTATTTCTTCTCAAAATTTTATATATTTCGCTGATATTGTACATGTGATCTATTTTGAGTTGCTATTCATGGTGTGAATTAAAAAGTACAAGTTCAGACAACTGTAATTGGTTGTGCTACATATTACAGCCTTTGTGATTTTCCAGCCTTCATTGATCTTAGATGTATATAATTATTTCTTGAATCTCCATTTTATTCCATTAATGTTTATGCATATTTTCATACTATTTTATTGTGCTAAGTCACACTTTGCTTTTTTATACAAAATATTCTGGTCATTCCATGTTGCTTGGATTTCTAAAATAATATTGACAATTTCTTCAACAAAGTCACTAAGGACTTTGATTAGGATAGCTATGTTATATCATCTTTATGAGGATGATGGTTATAATAATGTATTTTAATCCACTAATAGAAATTGGTTTTCCAGTATTTAGATTTCAAACATTTTCTAAAAAATATTACCTAGTTTTTCAAAGAATATATATATATATATATATATATGTGTGTGTGTGTGTGTGTGTGTGTGTATATATATGTTTAGAATATATATATACACATACACATATATTCTCCTATACACATATATACATATATATACACATATATACACACATATATACATATATATGTATATATACAAGTATATACATATATGTGTATATATACATGTATATATACACATATATGTATGCATGTATATACATACATATATATATTCTCCTTGGAAAAAGAAGAGCAAAAGGTAATATATATGACATATATGATGTGATATTTATGGTGTGATATATATGATATATAATTTATATATTATTTGAAATTTTAGCCAGAGCAATTAGCCAAGAAAGAAATAAAAAATACATATATCAAAGGAAGAAGTCAAATTATCTTAATTTCCAGATAATTAATAATTTATATACAAAGAGCTACACACACATACACATAAACCTTTTTAGAATTAATAACCAACTTAAGCAAACTAGCAGGGTATTTGTATCAACACACAAAAGTCATTAGCATTTTTTTGAGACAGTCTCGCTTTTGTAGTTCAATCTGGCCCTGAATTCAGCCTTGAACTCACAGCAATCCCTCTGCCTCTGTCTCCCAGATGCTGGGATGACAGATGTGAGATACCTAGCACTATGGTATATTGTTCCAATTGCTGGTGGGCACGAGTCTCTATGCCAAGCATTATTGTTTGTGGTTACTGAGGATCAATCCTGGGCCCTTGCATTTCCAAGGCAGGCACCAGAACCACTAAGCTAAATCCCCAGCCAAAAAATCATTAGCATTTGTGCATACCAACAATGAATGGGATGAAAAGGAAACTATGAAAATAATAGCATTCATAGCAGTTTCAAGAAAGATGAAATACTTAAGAATGAACACAATCAAGGAAGTGAAAAACCTGTACAAAGAAAACTACAGTATTCTGAAGGAGATTGAAGAGGACATCAGAACATGGAAAGATGTCCCCTGCTCCTGGGTAGAGAAAACCAATATTAGCAATTTGGCCTTACTTCCAGAGCAGTTATACAGATGTAATATAGTTTCAGTCAAAATACCAACGACATAATCTAGAGAAAACAATCCAAAATTCATATGGGAACAGAAGAGCAAAAGGTAATTTTTGGCAAAATGAATAGAGCAAATTGCATAGCAATACCTTATTTTAAACTATACCACAAAGCAGTGGTGATTAAAACAGCATGGTATGGGAACAAAAATATACATGG
Organism: Petromus typicus; assembly: GCA_004026965.1. Taxonomy (NCBI): domain Eukaryota; kingdom Metazoa; phylum Chordata; class Mammalia; order Rodentia; family Petromuridae; genus Petromus; species Petromus typicus. The sequence goes on from PVIR01000522.1 coordinate 165,942, forward strand.
GTATCAATGGAACAGAATGAGGATACAGTAACCTCCTTAGGCATAGTCAACTGTTCCATCTTGAACTTTGTTAAGGAATCAAAAGTATATGTGGAAAGAAAAGTATATGTAGAAAAAGATTTCTGAAACAAAATCTCAATTATACAAGAAACAGCAGCAATAATCAACCAGTGGGATATTAAGCTAAAAGTCTCTGATACAGTAAATGAGTCGATTAGTAGAGGAAAGAGATAATCAACAGGATTAGAAAACATCTTTCCAGCTACTCCTCAGAGAGAGGACTAATATCTAGAATATCCAAAAAACCCAAACAAATTAAACCATCTAAATTAAAGACCTAGTGAAAAAAAGGGCAAGAAGAAGTAAAAATCGTCAACAAATATATGAAAACATGTTCCACATCTCTAGCCATTCAAGAAAGGTGAAGCAAACCAATGCTAAGATCCCATGATGTCCTTGAAAAATATCAGTGATGAGGATATTAAAGAAAAAACATGTTGGTGTGACTGTGGGGGAAAAAAACGAACCTTCCTGCATTGTTAGTGGGAATGGAAACTAGTATAAACTTTTTGGAAATCAATATGGAGATTTTTTTTCAAATATTAGAAATTAGAATTAGAATTCTTCCTGCCATATATCTTCCCCAAAGATCTTAAGTCATCATACTATGATGATAGATTTATATGAATGTTTATAGCAGCAAAATTCCCAACAGCTAAACCTTGAAAACCACCTGTATAGCCATCCACAGATGATAGGATAAAGAAAATGTTGTATCGGTGTATAAAGGAATACTACAGTGATATATAAAAAATGATACATCTGAGTAATCTGTAGGTAATTGGATGCAGCTGGAAAATATAATTTTGAATGAAATAATCTAGACACACTAATACTATACGGTATCTCTCATTTGAGGGAAACAAGTACAAAGAAAATGATAAAAATGCATAGAAAGTGACAAGGAGGGATGTGGCCTGGGGATGTGGTCTGAAGGAATGAAAGTGAATGTTGAGGAGAAGAGAGGGGAAATGAGAGATTAACAATGTGCCATGTACAGGAAACTAATAATCCCAATTAATGTAAACACTATATGCCATCATACGAGCTCAGATCGATAATACCATCAAGGGAAAAAAAGAGGATAGGCCAACCTGAGAGGAGGGGAAGGATGTAGGTATTAAAAATAAAATAAAGAGAAGCAAACTATAATATGTACACATCTCCATGATGAATGTAAAAGGCATCAATTCCCAACGTGTACTAATAAAGTTTAAAATATTTTTAAAAGTATAGGAATATGTGAATGAATTTTGAATATTTATGTCTTTAAATTGGCTGATTTTTATTTTATTAGTATATTAATACATTCCTTTTGAGTCCCTTTATTAAATATCATATCATCTTTGAATATAGATTCATTACTTTCTTGCCAAAATGGGTGACAGTTATTTATCATTCTTGCCTAATTACCCCAGCTATCCTCTCTGAGAGGATGTGGAATATCACTGACAAGAGTAGAATTCTCGTATCATATTTGAGCTCAGGAAGAAAGCACCCAGTCTGTCACCATTAAGGATAATGTGACACTGTGACACTGTTACAGATGTCCCTCAGCAGACTGAGAATGTTCTTTTCTATTTCTAGTGTAGTGAATACTTTTATAAGGAAAGAAAGTTGAATGTTTTCTTCTTTTTACCAAAATGGCCATGTATCTTTTAAATTCTGTTCATGTATTAATCAAATGTACCAACATTATATCCCTGCATAAATCTCATCTGTTTATGTTATGATTTGTTTTATATACTACTGTGTATAGTTTGAAACTAATTTGTTAAAGAGATTTCATAGCCAGAGACATTTGTTTCTTGTCTCCTTGTGATGCATTTGACTTTGATATCATCGTGATATTAGCTTTGTCGAGGTGGAAGAGAAGTATTCTTTTCCTTTTCTTCTTCTTAGAATAATTTGTAAAGAATTGATATTCTTTAAATGCTTAGGAGAATTTGGTAGTAAAAGCCTGTACCTGTGGGTGACACCAATCTGCTAAAAGCCATTTTACTTTTGTTATTGAAAATTATGGTACTTCACATTTTAAAGATATCTCTCTTTAATGATTCTACACATAGACCATAAGAAATTTAAAAGGTGTAACAGATATGATGACAGTGGAAAAATCTTACTTTGGCATGAATACTGAGATATAGAAATCAAAGTAATATATTTTATGTTTTATGTGAGCTTTAAACTTTCTATAACTCATCTTTGTCCCTCCAAAGCTTCATTCACTTTATTATTAGTTGATGGAACTTGATTATTACAATTCCTTTCTCTTAGTTTTGAATGTGAAATTAAGCACTTATATCATAATTTACTTCATTGATTTAAATAATGCATCACTCCTAATTCAGTGAAATCATATCAACCTGGGAAATTAAAAATTGTACAGAATCTGTAGTTTAATGAGATATTTGGGGTTCATTACATTGTGAGATAAACAAATGCATCTGCATTTTTTGGACCTTTATACATATTTAATTTCTGCTAGGAAATTGTATGTATGGGCCAGAGATTTAGCTCAGTGGTTCCTGTGCTTGCCTCGCAATTGGAAGGTCCAGAATTTGATCCCGGGTAACCACATACAACAATGTTGGGCATGGTGATTCACACCCATCAGCAATCAGTCCTATATACCACAGTGCTAGGCATGGTGGCTCAAGCCTGTAATCTCAGCACTCAGGAGGCAGAGGCAAGAGGATTGCTGTGAGTTTAAAGCCACCCTGGGCTACATAATGAGCTCAGGGCCTGCCTGAACTACAATGCTGTCTCAAAGAAACAAAACAAAACAAAACAAAACAAACAAAAAAAATCTAAACTGAAAGGTAGAAACATTAAGGCAAAGAAGACAAAAGGACAAAAGTTTCCAGTTGGTTTAGACAACCTGTTTGGATGAACCATGAGCACTAATCCCTACAGTGATCATCCATCCTATCTTTATCTAAGACAAGCTTAAAGATACTGGGTGGCACTTCCCTCCAGGCAACAGGAACCTGGAATTCAGAAGAAAGATCAAATGCAGGAAGTATTTACAGTGCATAGAGTGGAAGTAGACATTGCAAAGAGAGAACAAGTAGAAGAAAAACTTAAGGACCTCAAGAAGTTAAAGTTCCATTAAGGAACAGAATGAAGTTGGAGAAGTAAAAGTATGAAGGGAGTCAGATTTGCATATTCATGGCTTCAGGAAATAGGCTTGTTTTCCTGAGACCATGGAGTCCTCCATTAAGAGTTTCAAATTTACACATAATAAATAATCTAGACAGGAAACTACAGGCTTTCCTGAGAGGGACCAAAGGATGATTAAAGTCATATATAGACAAGTTTTCAACTTTTTCTTCTCAAATAAGTAGGCATCTCTTTAAAATGACCTTTCACTAGTGTGCAGGGCAAACAAACATCTTTCCTCAGTTGTTTCCTGGAGATAGTCTATATCATTTGTATCTATAGTCTATGTCATCTGTATTTTCGACTGTATGGATTTTCCAATATATCTCTTGAGTGTCCATTATGCACCAAGGCTTTTGTTAAGTGCTAGGTAAAGTCTGATAAAGAAGATTTTCTTTGCCATTATAAATTCACAGAACCGACTGCAGAACTGTACACAACACAACTGTGGCTCACCTGTTATGACCCACACAGAAGCTGTGGGTTGCACATGACCACTCAACAGTTAACATGGAATGAGGACAACAGAAATTGGATTTAAAAAAAATTTTTAAAGTAACTAGCTGGAAGTAACTAGTTATTGGATATAAGAAAGTAGAGCTATCATCTTACATCTAATTCCTTTGGATATACCATAGTCTAGGATACTGAATCCTCCTTTAGTTGCTTGAAGACATGATATTCATACAAAATCCACCAAGATCCACGTATAAGGGAGAAGGAGTACAAGAAACAGAACTCAACAATCTCTTGTTCCATTAAGTAGGATATTACACATTAAATTTTACATTATTAATATTTCATGAAATGAAGTCATTATTAGAAGAGTTAGCAACTGCATTTAAAACAATTAGACATATTCCATGTTAGACCGCATTATTCTGAACTTTTTGCTCTTTAACAATGTGAGCAGTGTGATTCAATTCAATACTCAGTTGAGGCCTAAAAGTTCATTTAATTATGTAATTTACAATTCTTGTTGTTCCTATAAATAACATCATTACAAGAGTTTCCAGCAACAGAATTATTGATCTGTAAAATAAGTCTGCCTAAAAAGTCTATGAATTTGATATGACAACAATAGTTTATAAATAACTGTGGCCTAAGAATAATGTACTGTTAAGATTGATCTTTCACTTTTCTTCTGAATAATTATTTTTAAAGAACTAAAACATCTTTAAAGAAAAAAAGAGAAACTTGGAAGCTTGGCAAGAGATTCCTGGTAGCTACTGCTATTTTAATCAATTAACAGTAGGCAATACTTCACTGTAAGAATAGCTTACACTAATGTTATTGCTGTAATGTACTAGCTTTGCATGGATCAACTATGTATTTCTGGGAATTATTTTTAGAAAAAGACAACTGTCAGGAAACCACCTTCAAATCTGTCTTTTTCATTTTCCACTAAGATTATGTTGCATCTTATGCTTACTGTGAAAATGGAAAAATAGATCATAGTTCCAATACAGTCTAAGAAAACAGTATATGCTCATCATTATGTCTCATCCATTTTATATAGGGAAATGCAGAGCCAATAATTAGAATAAAAGCTTCTATAACCAATTGTGTTTTATCAAATTATGTCTATAAATCTTTGTATTAGACCTGGAGAACCAAAGAGATCTCCACTGCATCTTAAATACTGGTCTATCATTTAATAAAACAATTTTGCCTGGGATATCTTAGTTTTTCTGTTGACATTCAAGATACTTTCCATAACATTTGGGTCAGTTGAAGCCCATTACTTTGAGTTATGGTACATTAGCATCAATAAGAATAAAATTCAAGAAGTAAGTTGTGTGCTTTCTACATGATTTCTGAATTTGGAAAAACGGAGTGCAGGGGAGGAAGGAGAGAAGGAAAGAGGGGAGAAAATCAGGAAGGAAGGAGAAAAGGAGAAAGGAAAGAAATAAAAGGGAAAGAGAAAAGAGGAGGCAAGGAGGAAGGAAGGAAGGAAGGAAGGAAGAAAGGAAGGAAGGAAGGAAGGCACATCACCCAAAGCCATTGAACATTCATTCACAGCCTCTTACTTTTGTCTCTCTATATAAAATGAAATCGTAGTAATGAATAATTAAAATTGTAGTAGTGGAGTAAGGAAAACAAAGGATTTTCATCAAGTAAAGATGAAGATATAATATTATCAAATCAATTTCATTAAATATCAATCGATTAGCCATTCTTCATATAATTTTTAAAATATAATAAACTGCTGCTATTAAATACTACACAATATGTAACACTGCTAATTTTATATATGAAGAGATAAGTAGTTTGCAATATTTTTCATCATGTTCCCACCAACGTTCTTTGCTTAAGAGTAGTGATTTGATTGTTTTCCTGCATATCCAATACCTAAGTTCACATGTTTACATTTTAACTATAAAATGAGATTATCTGTGATCACTTGAATTAAAATTAATTGATTGGTTCTGGAGAAATCAGTATCCCTGGATTGACAGAGGGATTTAACTATTATTCTCTTCTTTTTTATATTTTTAAATTTTGCTCATTACCTTTATTAATATACATACACTGTGATCACATACATGATTGGGAATTCATAACTACACGTAGTATATCTTGATTCTCATTTTCTCCATTTTTTCTTTCCTTCTCTTGCACCTTTTCACCTTCCTTATTTACAAAAAAATCATTTTCTTTCTTTCACATTTTTTTCTTTTCCTTCTTCTTTTTCCTTCCTCTTCCTCACTTCCCCTTCCTCTTTGGAACTCTTCTACTCACTTCTCATCATCTATAATACATTTTGGTTCTCATTTACACTCTGTTTCTCACACTGGAGAAACTATTCAGTATTTAGTCATGTGTATCCCATTATTTTACTTAAGAATATTGCCTCAATATGCTCTCATCTAGCTGCAGATGTCTCTGGCTTATCATCCTTTATAGCTGTGTAGCACTCCATTTCATAAACCACACTGAAGAGTCGACAGGCATTTGGGCTGTTTCCATGCCCTTCTTTTAGAAGATATTCTTTTTAGTACATTTCTTGCATACACAGGGATCACATTAATTGTAGGATATTTGTACCTGTATATAATATGTCTAAATTCTTTTTCCCAGTTCCTTTCCCCTTCTTTACACTTTCTTTCCTTCCTCATTTAAACAGCTTTATTTAAATTTTTTCTCTCCCACTTTTTAAGTCCAACTTACCTTCCATCCCCTTCCCTTCCCTCCTCCATTCTTCCCTTTCCTGTTTGAACAGGTTTTTGCTGCTTCCCAGTTTCTGTGCTCTATTTTACTCCTTATTTACCCTCTGTATTTTTCACGCAGATGAACATTTTCTACTAAAACTTGAACAAGATATTATTAAACTAAGTTCTCTTTTACATATTTAAACTTCAGGGGCCGGGGATATAGCTCAGTGGTTCCGGCGCCTGTCTTGCAAGCGCAAGGACCTGGGTTCAATCCCCGGTTACCACATAACAATACTGGGTGTGGAGACTCACCCCAGCGGCAACCAGTACCACATACCAGTGCCAGGCGTGGTGGCTCACGCCTGTAATCCCAGCACTCGGGAGGCAGAGGCAGGAGGATTGCTGTGATGTGAGTTGGAGGCTGAGCTCAGGGCCAGCCTGAACCACAAAGTGAGACCCTGTCTCAAAAACCTTAAAAAAAAAAAAAAATTTAAACTTCACTGTAAATGTTTTCTTTCATTTTTTTTTTAAATTATCTTTATTGGTACATTAAATATACACATCATGATTGCACTCCATAATGGGGATTTGTACCAGTATAAGACACAACTTAATTCTCATTTTTTCCCATAGCCCCACCCACCCTACCACCCCCCCATATATATAAAATTTGTTTCCTTACTTTTTTGTTACAATCTCAACATTGTCCCCTTTC